>JBBBDQ010028886.1:390000-560000 GCA_037127315.1 Ascarosepion bandense | reverse complement strand
TTCCTTAATGTTTATACAAAGAAATAATAGAAAATTTTATCAGTTGTTCAGTATACGTGTTAAAAAATGTTTTCCATCAAAGAACACAATTACAACATAAACTATTCTGTATTAATATATACACTTGTAGTAAACTTCTTGTCTGTCTGTTATGTTTACATTAAATATAGCTAATTAATAAAAAACATTAAATAGCAGAAAAATATAAACTAAAATCAATGAATAAATAAAATTAGCTGTTAAATTTGCATCTACTTTTAATAAGTTAAAACTTAGATTTTTATCATACTAAGGTTAAATCTAATAATCTTTTATTTAACAAAAAACCACATCTGTTTACTTTTCTTGAGTTTCTGAAGTCTTTATTTAAGGGTGTAGCTAGCTTCTTTCTTATATTGCTCTTCATATTCGCATAAAATTTTGTAAATGCAATCTTTTGTTAACCCTTTCTCTTATAAGAGACAAACTTTAGTAAGAGGATTGCAAAATGTTGTTCTGCTATTGAAAAAACATCTTGATATTAAAATATTCACAAATTCCTTGAATTCTTTCAGCTGTTCCTGTGGTATGTTTGCTGTAGCCATATAGTTGATATCTTTGGGGAGCTCGATCATGTTTATTAAATTTGCCTTGTGCCAAACATAACCAAACTCTCCAAAATTTATGATTATCATCAGAAGGTCAGAAAGAATAAAAGTGTTTCATTTGTATGTTTGAGTGGAAATTTATTACAGGACAGAATAACATCAAATTGTTTGTACATAATAATCAAACTTTGAAAATGTTCTAAGAGAAAGTGTAGTAAGAAGTTAAATGAACCTAGAGTTTGTTTTAGTGAAATTTGATTTGAAAAGGTTCATGTTTTTGCTGAGTGTATCAACAAAGTAGTAGTAATGTCTTCTCTCTTTCTTTTTGTGGTCAGCAAGTAAGTAATGAGGAGAAAAAAAAGCAATCAATTTATGGCTAAAAAAAGCGAGTGAGTGAAAAATAAAAGATCAGAGAAAAAATGTACTTATTAGTGATAATTTTAGGAGTCAGTTGAAGTGCCTTACTGTTGTTGTCTTTGTTGATGGCAAGAAGATTAGGACAAAGAAGAAGAAATAAAAGAAAATAGTATGCGAGAGGGAGAGGAAAAGCATGTTTGTCACCAGAACATTGCATTCAGTTCAGTGTTTGAAATTTCTCTTTTACATCATGACAATGTCCTATCTGGTCCCTGCTTCCATCTGCTGATGCAACTTTATTTCTCTACTTATATCAAACAAATTTTGACACAGGCTTGTTAATTTCTCTCAGTTTTGTAAATCACACCCTTTTCATTCATTAGAAAATAATTCACACAGGCTTACAAAATTTGGCTTGTCTTTTTTCCTTCAGTACAGACTCAATCCTTTTTTTATTGGTCAAAAGGATTTTCGCACTGGATTGCAAATTTGTAAAAGTAAAGAGAAGAGTTACTTTTATTTTGTATTCACCACATGGGTTCATCTTTTATTTCTTATTGCATAAATAATATAGGACATATCTAAAACAGCATGGGTAAGACATTCGAAAGAATGATCAATAAAAAACTCACTTGGTATCTGGAAACAAACAATCTTATCACTAAATTCCAATCAGGTTTTAGAACCCAAAGCAGCATCATAGACCACCTAGTATGGCTGGAATCATTTATACGAGAAGCCTTCATTAAAAAAGGAACACACAGCTGCAATTTTCTTTGACCTAGAGAAGGCCTATAACACAACCAGGAGGTATGGCATCATGAAAGATTTGAAAGAAATGGGTCTATCAGGTAGACTACCGATCCTTATAAACGACTTCATAAACAGCAGAAACTTTCAAGTATGAGTAGGATGCACCCTATCAGATATAAAAGCCCAAGAAACAGGAGTTCCACAAGGAAGCATCCTCTCAGTAACCCTCTTCAATATAAAATTCAACAATATTGTTAAAAATATCTCACCTGGAATTGACTGCTCACTGTTCATAGATGACTTCCTGATTTGCTACAGTTCTAAATATATGAACATAATAGAAAGACAATTACAACTTTGCATCAACAAAATAAACAAATGGTCTACTGAAAATGGTTTCAAACTCTCCAAGACAAAATGCATCCACTTCTGCTCACACCGGAAATTACACAAAGACCCCATCCTGAAATTGAACATCTGAAATCCCCATAGTTGAAGAACACAAATTTCTAGGAATAATATTCGATAATAAATTATCTTTAATTACCCATATTAAAAACCTAAAAATTAAGTGCAACAAAGGAATACAATTACTAAGAGTACTAACCCACACAAATTGGGGTGCAGATAAAAAAAACACTGCTCAAACTATATAGATCTTTAATTAGATCTAAACTTGACTATGGATGCTTCATTTATGGAGCAGCACGTAAGTCCTACCTCAAGGAACTTGAACCCATACATCATCAAGCCCTAAGAATAGCTCTAGGGGCCCTCAAAACCTCACCAATTGAAAGTCTACACATAGAAGCTCATGAAACCCCACTGAGGTTAAGACAACAAAAACTTGCAACAAACTTGTTGCATGCCCAACAAATCCCACATTCAATCAAGTCATATCTCCATGATACAAGACACTCCTTGAAAAAAAACACAAAGACTATCAAACCTTTTGGCCTAGGCATAGAAAAACTTATCATAAAATCCCAAATAAATCCGACAATAATTCATTAAAATATTATCTTGGAAATACCCACTTGGCACCTAAACCAACCAACTGTACTACTCAATCTAACAAACCACCCCAAGAATAAAACAAACCTAATCACCTTCCAGGAAGAAATTCTCCTTATCCAACAAAAGTACCCGGAACACCATCATATATATACAGATGGATCCAAAATAGGCGACAGTTGGATGTGCTGCCATCCTGAACAAATCCAAATCTCAAAAACGCCTACCAAACAAAGCATCCATTTACAGTGCAGAAGCCTCAGCAATTGACTTAGCACTAGACATAATTTCAAACAATAAATCCAAAAGATTTATCATCTTCTCCAATTCCAAACCTACACTTCTAGCATTGAAAAACCAAGACACATACAACCCCCTTATAAACAAATTATTAAATAAGATAACCCTACTATCAAGAAGTACAAACCTTATTTTTTGCTGTATCCCAAGCCACACAGGCATCAAAGGTAATGAAAAGGCTGACTTAACAGCAAAACAAGCTCTGGAGATGGAACGATCTTATACAAAGATCCCCTACACAGACCTCAACCAAACCATCAAAAAATACATAAACACCAAGTGGCAAGAATCATGGAACAACTACCCAAACAATAAACTACACCACATATCCCCTACCGTTAAAGAATGGCAACAGAGATACAGGAAATAGAGAAAGGAAGAAGTAACCCTGGCCTGGCTACGAATAGGACATACCTTCATTACCCACTCCTACCTTTTAAAAAAGGGAATATCCTCCGATATGTATACTCTGCCATGAACCTTTCTCAGCTGAACACATTCTAATCGAAACAACAAGATCCCAATATTACCAAGCGAACGACCTAAAAAAACTTTTCAGCACTGTACAAATAGAAAACATTCTAAATTTTTTGAAAACAGTTGGCCTCTACTGGAAAATCTAAAACAATATCCACCTCATTTTAAAAAAAAACAAAAAAAATACCAATAGCTTATACCAAATAACTCCCCCATAAAGATTCCAAGAACAATCATTCACACAAAACAGTTCCCAAATAACACCATTGGCACTAAATGACCAGAGAATTTGATGTGCCGTTAAAAAGCAAAACAACCAACCAACCAAACATATCTAAAACAATGGGATTGGGTTGGCAGCAAGTCACCTGCCTGATGAGTTTATGTGAATGAATAACAGAACAGGAAGTGTGATGGTAATTGAAAATGACAAACATTACTAAGAGCTACAAAAAGTTAGGAAGTTGTGGAAAGCTAGAATCATGCATATCCTGAAAGTACACGGCACACAAAAGAAGATAGGACAGACTGTTGTTACTTTGGAAGTTGTTTTAGTTTTTTCTTTTGTCTGCCAGTATCACTTCTGATGAACTCTGTATGATGTTAAAAGCAACAAACTAAAAAATTGTTCTGATGTTTGCTACTTAGACTTCATGTAGTACTAAATTAGCAGTTAGGTCTCCTCATTTTACTGCTGAAATTGCAAGATGTAACTATAAGTTCTATTCTAATAGTTTCTTTTCTCAAAATTCTTGCCTGTGGAACTCTCTTCCAGCTGCTTGTATTCCTATCAACTTCAAATTTCAAAAAGTTTAGATACAACATCAATCAGTATTTGTCTAGACTTCTGAGATGGTGTATTCATATCTATGCTTGGTCAGCTTAGGAGATTTTTGTAACCTAGCATATGTGCTGATTTTTTTAAGTAGTTTCCAGTGGTGTTCTCTATTATTTCAACTTCATCCTATAGGGGGTGGTGATTCCCTTTCTCACTCCATAGAAGAGTTAAGTTAAAGGGAGATAACTACATGGCTACCAGAAGTGGCATCGTACATGGAATGAGAATGACATACCCTATAATTGTAATAAAGGGTTTGGTTCAAAATTTCTAGCACCTGAAGAAGGCTGAAGTGTACAATGGCAAAAAACATCATAAACATGGCAGCAAAGATGAGGACAATAGTCCAAATAAAGTAAATTGTATTTACTATTATTATAATTATAATGGTAAATAGTGTACAGCATCAATCATCATCTGAGCTGAGCTGATCAGTATATTAGCCATTATGATCAGATTATGACTTGTCTTTGCAAAATTATAACTACATGCAAGGTTTTGCCTCTGAGCAAAATACTTTTAATACTTTAAAATACAACACTTCAAAAGAAAGGTTCTGTCTCTTTGAGTTCTGTTCTTTTTATTGTCCTTTCTCCTCAGTAAAGTTTGTTCAGTTTCTTTTACTCTCAGTAACCCTTTGCACCCTAGTGGCTTTTTCACCTTGTTTAGGGTGAAATGAGCTAAAAAGAAAAAACAAAAACTCTTAACATAAAAGTAATAGGCTAATCAAAATTTAAATACAATCTCATGTATGCTTTTGTTTTTCTTAACACCTAAGTGTTATTGTGCCTTATTTACAAGGATATCTATAAAAAGAACCTTGTTATTATCATCTCTGGTATGTGGTCCAAATAATAGATACAATTCAAGCAAAGTGTGTTAGTTTTGTAGGCAGAAAATTGGAGAGATTACCAAAAACATCATGTGTGAGATTGCTGGGAATGAGCTGATCTGATCAGTATATTAGCCAATATTTTTTTGCCATATTTTTCTTATAGAAAATGGTCGAATAAATTGGTCAAAACCTTGAAGTAACACCAAATATAGAATAAAGAATGAATTTGGTTTTCTGTACAAAATGTCAGAAATTTTTCCACATATTTAAATACTTTTTTTTTCAATAAAAATATATCATCCATAAGTACTTACAAGTAAATTTGGGACTTGTAAAAGCATCCTTCTATTAATTAAAGTATAAACCAGACTTATTTTTAATGTAAAAATGTACAATAGTCTTTTACTTTTAAATATTTGTTGACTCCAATATAGAAAGAATTTAAGTTTAGTCAGGTTTTAAAATTTTCTTGTAGTAAACATCAATATAAGCTTTAACTCCCAAAACTAGGCTTTCTACACTTGTTTTGATTATTAATTTTTGTTTTTTGTTTTGTTTTTTGATACTTTTATACCACTTCTTTCTACTTATTGTTTCATATCTATTATTTTCTCATATTTTTTTTTCTATAAATCATCTGCTATGCATCATATTTTGCCTCTGATTATGGCTCTTTGATATATTCTTCAAATCTGATCTTTAAGATATCAATGATTTCACTTTATTTTGTCTGTCTCAACTGTACAAAGGAAAGAAAATATTAAACCTTACAACCTAAAAAAAACTCATGTTGGCCAAGGATTTTTCATGAACATGTTCAATTTTTTACAAAATTTTCAGTTTCTTTATGTATTCTAGTTCTATTAAAAATGCCAAGTTTTCTTTAAAACTCTTTGCAATTCATTTTTTTATGAAAAATTAAAAAGAATTAGAATGAGGTAAATTTCCTTGAGTTGCTTCTCTTTGTTACAAATTCAAAAGACCACATTTCTTAGTTTCTTAATTTTGAGTGATCAGATTATGACTTGTCTTTGCAAAATTATGACTACATGCATTAATACATGCAAGTTTTTGCCTCTGAGCAAAATAGCTTTTAACACTTAAAAGTTCAACACTTCATTCTCAGTGCATTAAGCCTTTGACCAAGCTGCAGAACTAATGGTATTCTGTTATTCTCTAGTACAAAGGTGTGCTGTAAAATTTTCAGCCTGATAAAAATCTCTTCTATATCTTCAAACACACACACACATATACACACACACACTGTGTGTGTGTGTGTGAGAAAAGTTGATGCATGATCATTTGATGAGATTTTAAGTGAGTTGAACTAAGAATTTTCCAGTAAAAGTAATAGTTTGATACAGTCATTCCTTTTTTTTTCTCCTCTCTCCTCTTCCCCCTCCCACCTCTGTTGAAAACTCATAGAAAAACTTGGTAATAATATTAGGTGTTCTTTATAGGAAGTTATGAGTTAGAATCATTATTGAATTATTTCTATCTTTCCACAGAGCAAAATTAGAATGAAATAAAAAAATTAAAAAAAAAACATCTGTTAAAATTGGTGACTAAAATCCAGTTTTTTAGATTTTTTTATTTATTTATTTTTTGTGATATTGATATTTTTTTCTAATCTTAGCTTCATCTCTCTTAGGTGGGGAACATTTGAGTCCTTATGAAACTCACTAAAGCAGTACTAACCTGTAATACTAACTGCTTTTATAGCAAAATCTATGCAGCTATCATATGTGTTAACTCAAGCAAATTGAAAAGACATTAATGTTTCAAGTAATTTCAGCATGTAAATTAGGAACATTCACCTCTCTGAAAATTCTTGGAAGCCTTGATTTTAAGATGAAACTTTGAATTTATAAATTATAAAGGAAAATAATTTCACTATTTGAACAAAATATATTGAATATATTACCTTTATTATGATATCTATATTTATTTTGAAATATAATGTCAGATTTTATTAAATATTATCTGTAAATTTTTTAGTCTTTATCAAGGCCAGCAAGAGAATTGTACACATTATGTATCTTTATTGACTTCACACTTGAAATGTGTTAAGATAAACCAGTAGTAACACACACTCAGCAAGTTTTGATAATTGGGTATAATAAATGAAAATAACAAAAGCCTTTATCTTTGCTACATATGTTTTCATTAATATTATGCGTTTTGTTTTGGTAATCATTTTCATTAAACAATTTTAATGGTCTACTGAAAGAATACTTTTCAAACACACATGCATCTGTATAAATTTACACATTTCATTCTTTTCTTGAATGCTTTAGCATGAGGTAATGGTTAACAAGTTTAATTTGGTTGGCCATTACTACTGAGTAATGAGTTGAATCCTCATTGGGTGCCCAAAACAGAAATTCAACATTAAATAACCCAAAAAGTCTGTTGTGAAATCAGCAAACCTAAATTAACTGTTCCTTTATTCTCTTTTGCTTATGTATATTGTATATCTAGTTGTTAACAAAATTCACTTGAGACACCCAGAGAATAGGAACAAAATTACTACAATACTAGTAGTAGTTTTATAGAGTAACTTGCTAACCATCACCTCACACTAGCCACTATTTGCATTCCTCACTTATACATAAGCTTGCAAGTAGATTCATGCATTATATTAAAGTTCTTGGTGTTTATATATATATATATATATATATATATATATATATATATATATCTCCAAGTGAAGAGGACTCAAGGTTTTACTATTTTGAGTACCTGGCATTTATTTTATTATAAACAGTGCTCAATATAATAAATATTATAGAGCTTAATATAATCATATAATTATGAATTAATTGTACATTGCGATATGGAAATTTCTATGTTTCGAGATAGATTCTCTTCATCAGGCAATGTTGGTTGTGCAAATGATTTACATTTAAATATAAAAAATCAAAATAATAATAATTTAAAAAACAAAATTAATAAAAACAACTTAATAACGGAAAATAACAATTTAGACAAGAAAAAATGTAATTGTAGAAATCCTATAGATTGCCTGTTAGAAAACAGGTGTTTAATGGTATCAATCATCTATCAATGCAAAATATCTTCAATGGAAAACTCCAATAATGTAAAAATGTATATAGGGAGTACTAAGAATACTCTGAAACAGCACATTTATCAGCACCTAGATCCTTTCCATCACCCTATGAGAGGTTTGCACATGTGCAAAAATCTGGAATTTACTGTTGGAACTTTTTACCCCAAAATATACTTTTTTATGATTACTATGGTTATAGGTATATTATGTTATTGTGTTGTTTTTATAATACTTTAGATTGTAATATAGTATGGATGTATGTATATGAATGTGTGGGTATGTACGTGTATATGTGCACATATATATGTGTGTGTGTGTGTGTGTATATATATATATATATATATATATATAATAAAAAGTGTGAGAGGCTGTGAACGGTTGAAGTGTATATTTATTGTTGTATAAAGATATTATACATATTATATTTTAAGTGTCCATAATGGTATTTGTGACGCTACACATGTTTCGAGTTTAAGATTGACTCTCTTCAGGTGAATAAATTTGTGGCTTTACATATCAAGTTCCTTTTGTTTCTGACAGTGAGTTCTTGTTTATATATAGGTAAGTAGAAAATTAGAATAAAGACAAAGAATAAGAAATAAATCAGTGAAGTAAAAAATAAAAAAATAAAGTAAATCCAATGAATCAAATATTGGCGTGTTGAATAGTCTGTGTTTTCTCACATCAGCACGTGCATAAATGGATAAACAAATGATAAATAAATGAATCAAGTGCTTATCCCAATTTGAAATGATTTTGGTCTGGGCTCTCTCTTTAGTACTTAAAAATTATCTTCTAGGTGCCTTTGTTGATTTACATGTCTTTTCATCTGTCAGTTGTTTGCTTTTATTGCTTCGACGGTGTTTTGAATTTGGTGTGTATGTGTGTGAGTGCTCCTTGATTTCATCTTTATGTTTTAGAATTATTTTAGAATTTTTTTTTTTTATGAGTCATCTGGTTCTTTTTTATTGTTTGGGGTTATCATTTGAATTTGGTGTGTATGTATATGTATGTGTGTGTCTGTGTTTTTGGGTGTGTGTGTTTTTCAGGTACTTTTTTATTGTCATTTGAATGTGCGTGTGTGTGTGTGTGTCTGTGTTTGTGTATGTATCTGTTAACGTCTTAGACCTCTCGACCACAAATAGCCTCCAGTCTAAACGAGGTTTTTATTAAGCCTATATAACACAATTTTTGATCCATCATAAACAAACATATCTGCTCTGAAATGTATCGTAATGTCAACAAATGTAAACATGTTACGGAAATCAACAAATTTTAAATTGTCGGTTGCTTATAACCAAGTTTCGTTAAAATTCGTTGATTTCCATAACATGTTTACATTTGTTGACATTACGATACATTTCAGAGCAGATATGTTTGTTTACGATGGATCAAAAAGTATGTATCTGTGTGTCTGTATATTTTTTGGTGTGTGTGTGTGTTTTTTCATCATGTCATTTTGTTGAGCGAAGGTTTGTATTTCTTTATGAATCTTTCTTCCTGTATTATTAATGTTTCGTAGTCTGTATTTTGGTAAATAGGTGCAACTTGAAATTGCCATTACTACATTCATGCATTTTTTTTTTTTTTAATCATTTCACCCCAAGCAAGGCATTCCACTGCCACTATTACACAGGGGATTACATAGGGGAAGGTGAAGAGAAAGAGTGGTTAGATATAGGAAATGTCAGAAGGAGGGTGATAGACAGATAAGGATACTGAGGCTGAAGGTTGGGCAGATGGGAAGAGTGTTTGAGAGAATGGATGCAAGTTAGTGTGTTGGGAGGTGTCTATTGACTTACATTTAAACTCCTGGAGATTGTAGCTGTCAGGGAAGCAATCATGTGGAAAGGAATTCCACAGTCGGGAAGTGTGAGAAAAGAAGCTGTTGGAGTAGAAATTGCGGTTACATTTTATCGGTTTCACTGTAAAAGAGTGGGACCTAATTTCTAATCTAGTATCTCGTGCAAATTCATACCCAGGGGGCACCAGTGATCTAAGTTCATCGGAGCAGGAGCCATGAAAGTATTTATAGAAGAGGCACAGGGAAGCCATGTCATGCCGGTGAGAGAGTGACTGCAGCTGGTCTGCCAAGTCAGTATCACCCACATTACAGACTCTCCGTTGTATTTTGTCAAGAACCCCGAGGAGAATAGCAGGAGCACCCAACCAGATGTGGCAGCAGTATTCAATACAGGGGCGGATGATAGATTTATATATGTTCAGGATAGATTCAGACGGAAAAAACTTCTGGGCCCTGCACAGAGAACTGACTTCCATAACAGCTGATTTAGCAATGGATTCGATATAGTCATTCCACTTGAGGTCCTCTGAGAGTGTGAGACCAAGGAGGCATAGTGTTTTGCTCTCTGGGAGGCAAGCTTGTTCTATGCTAATGGGAGGCAGGTGCAATTGTCTATGATGGTTAATTGATAACAGCTTCGTTTTAGAAGCATTAAAAGTTACGAGCCATTTCTTACCCTAGTCCACTACGGATTGGAGGTCCTTTTCAAGCTCGGCTGCAAGGTTCGCTTTGTCGCATACACCAGATTTTTGATCAAGGCGAGAGTAAACTGTGGTGTCATCGGCGTACATACCTACTTGGAATCTTATGGCATCAGGGAGATTATTAATGTAGATCAGAAAGAGCGTAGGACCTAGGATAGGGCCTTGAGGGACACCCACATTTGTATGGTAGTTCTGGGAGTCATGTCCATTTAATACTACCTTCAATGTGCGGTTAGAGAGGAAAGACTGGATTAGGTCAAACAAATGTCCAGTTATACCATAGCTCCGCAGTTTGCGTAGAAGGCCAGCATACCAGACTCTGTCAAACGCTTTAGAGATATCCAAGGCAACGGTTCAGGTTTCGCCATTCTTGTCGAGAGCCTGTTATATATATATACTCGATGATGGTCATTAGCATATCAGCAGTAGACATGGTGAAGCAGAAACCATACTGCTTGTCCGAGAGGAGCCTGTGGGCCGTGAGATGCTGAACCACCTCAGAATTGACAATGGCTTCGAACACTTTGCCAAAGATTGGAAGAAGGCTGATAGGGCAGTTATTTGCGGGGTCCGAGGGTTCTCCAGTGTTCTTAAATATAGGAACTACAGAGGAAGACTTCCAACAGGCAGGAAAGCAGGAAGCAGATATGCAGAAGTTGTAGAGCTTAGAAAAGACAGAAGAGAGTTCAGGGGCACATTTCTTCAAGACTATGATTGGGATTCCATCCCCTCTGCTCACTTTGTGAGTGTAAAGTTTTGAGTTTATGTTAGAAAGCAGCGAGGGTGTAATGTGGACGTCATTCAGTTGAGCCTCAGTTCTAGGTGGGAAGTCGGGTGTAGAAATTCCAGACGAATCCAGTCTTGAATTGGTCGAGAATCTGCGAGCAAAGCATTCAGCCTTGTCCGCAGAGGAGGTGAGGACTTCAAATTTATTGATTAGTGGGGGTATTGAGGACTTGCTCTTGTTAAGCACTCTTTTACAGAGTTGTCAGTAGTCTTTGGTGCCGAACTTAGAGGATGCTATGCGTTGCTTCATTCTGGTAGCAAACAAAATCTTAGCTTCGTTAAGTATCTTTTTACACTTATTACGAGCTGAGGTGAAAAGGCGCCTGTTTTGGTCCGACGTGTAGCTACGATAGAGCCGGAAGAAATGATTCTGGTGGGCAATAGTGGCCAAGCAAGCAGGCAAGAACCATGGAGATGAATGAGATTTAAGCTGAAATTTCCTGGCAGGGATGAAAGCATCGATGCCAGCCTTAACCCAGGAGGAGACCTCAGATGCACAGTCTTCGTCAGGAAGACTAAAAATGTTGTTCCAAGGGACGTCACAGAGAAAGTCTCAGAACAAATCCCAGTCTACTCTTTGGTAGCAATAGGATATTCTACTGGTCTGGGTTTCTTGGGTAGGGTGGGAGTGGAATGCAATGTTGACGGAAACTACAGTGTGGTCATAGGTTCCGAGAGGGCAGAGCTGTCTGGTAGTGCAAGAGTCTGGGATGGAAGTGAAACAGGTCTAGTAGTGAGTTCCTTCTGTTAGGGTTATTGCAGAAACACGTGAGGAAGTCCACGTGATTGAAAAATTCATGGTGTGGACATCAGCAAGGTCAGTGACAGAGTTCTCCAGCCACTTGGTGTGGTTGGCGTTAAAGTCACCAAACAAATATATGGGCAGATGGATGGGAAGAAATGGCCTTGTTGGGAGACATAGTTTCCTGTTGTATGATAATCTTATATCCCTTTTATGAAGGGATATTCTATTATTCTATTATTCTATTATTCAATGCTCTCACATATATCTTTGCGCATTTTTCGCATTTTAGAGCGTAAACTACATTTTTTGAGTTGCCGGTCAGATCTGATTTTATTTCGAATGTAGTTGCATTTTCAAACTGGAAGTATTTTCCTTCTATTATTATTATGTTGCATACTCCATATCTTTTTTTGTTGCAATTTGTGATTTGTGTTGTCTTTTGTTCTAATTTCGATGAGGTTAAGATGTCTTTTAAATTTTTGGTTTGGCATTTGCTGTTAATTATTTTCATTGTCTTTAAGATTTCTTTTATTTTGTCATTATTGTTAGGTAATTCTATGTGTGTTTTGATCTTTGTGAATAATTCTGGATTGTTTTTGTTGTGTGTGGAAATGTATGCTAGAATGTTTTCTTCTTTTTCATGTTTTTCTTGTTGTCTTTTTGGATTCCGGAGAGATTCTAATAGTATTTTTTCTGCTAGTTGAAAACCGTTGTTTATTAGTGGAGTGGGGTATCCTTTTATTTGTAATGTTTTTCGTAGTTCTTCTAGGCATGTTTTACGGAAGGTTTTGTCAGTTACTATCATGCAAATTTGTCGTGCTACGGAGTAGGGGATGGATTTTAAACGGCTTTTTGGATGATGACTCTTGAAGTGAAGGTATTGTTCAGTGTCAGTGGGTTTATAATAAATGTCTCTGATGATGTGATTGTTTTCATTCTTTATGAGCATGTCTAGGAACAGTAATTCTGTATAACTGTATTCTAGTTTGAACTTGATTTTGGGGTGCAAGTTTGTAATATATTATATAGTTTGTTTACGTCTCCCTATGTTGATTTCCAAAAGATAAAACAGTGATCTAGGAATCTCTTCCATGATTTTGTGAATTCTGTTTTTATGTTTTCCCCATATTTATGTCCTATTTGGTTGTATAGGTTTTTTTCTAGATATGCTAGGGTGAGTGTTTTGTTCCCATCATAGTACCTGTTGTTTGTATATAATTTTTGTTGCTAAACTGGAAGGAATTGTTTTGTAAAATTAGATCTATGCTTTGTATGATAAATTCTTTTGTGAAGTGTGTGGGAGTATTTCTGGGTGTTTCTCTATCCAAAATATAATGGCTTGTTTCCTTAGTTCATGAGGTATGTTGCTGTACAGGCTATTCACATCAAAAGTTACTATAAGTATATCTGGGTTTACTTTTTGTGGCATGAAGCTTAGGAAATGTATGCTGTCTCTGATGTAACTTTTTATTTTTGTGGTGTATGGTTGTAATAATACATCAATTAAATTGCTCAGTCTGCTTGTAGGGCAGACTTGCCCCACTACAATTGGTCTAAATTTAAGGTCACTGGGGTTTGGGATGTGAATGTATTCTGATTTTTGTTCATGGATAGCTGCTTTAATTGTGTTTGATTTGTGTATCTTTGGAAGTCCGTAAAAATTACTGGTTTTTGAAGTAAAGTCGGTAAGAAAATCTTTTTCTTTTCTCATTAATATTCTACTGTGTGTAAGGCAGAGTTTTTTTTATTATTGATATGTTCTCATCTATATTCTGGTTGATTTTTTTGTAGGTATTTTCGTCTTCTAGCATATCTTGAATATTTGTTTTATAATAGGTTTTATTCATAATGACTACAGCACCACCTTTGTCTGCTTCTTTTATTATTATATCATTGTTCTTACAGATGTTTTCTAGTGCTAGTCTTTGCTTGTGTGTGAGATTGCTACGAGTGTTGTTTGTTTTGAAAGCCTGTATCCCAGATTTTTTCAAAGAATATGTTTATTTCATTTGAATTGTTGTTTTTGTTAGGGCAATATTTAGATTTATTTTTTTACTATTGAGTTATCGGGAGTGTTATTGTTGTTGTGTAATGTTTCAAGAAGTCTAAGTTTTCGTTTGAATGCTTTGAGATCTTTTTTTAGGTCTGTAATGTTCTTTTTGGTGGGTGGGACAAAATTTTAGGTTTATTTCCTCTACTTTTAAAGGGTATGAGGAAAGATTAATGAGAATGGGTTTGGTATTTTTTAGATTTTTTAAATTGGTCTTTTCCTTCTGGTCGGATATTCTGAAAAATGTTTATTAGTTGGTGAGGTATCTCTATTCATATGTTTAGAGGTTTCGAGATGGTAGGTGTTTGGGTTGAAGAATGTGGTGCTTGTATGTCTGGGTGGTCTTTGGTGGGTGAGTGTATTTTTGTACGGGGATTTGTAGTAATAGTTGTGGTGTTGTACATTCTGTGTTTTGGGGAATGTCCATTATGGACACTTAAAATATCATATGTATAATATCTTTATACAACAATAAATATACACTTTAAACTAAACGTTCATGGCCTCTCACACTTTTTATTCTATAGAAATTTCTCTCATTGAAACAACCCTATTTCCTTTTTTAATATATATGAAATGAATTGTTTGAACATTATTTTTTATCGATACTCGTATTTAAGTAGATATTCTGTTTTTAATGAAACAGTATTATATATTTATATCTACCAGCCTGATTATTTACGATAATTTTTATTACGAAAATGTGTGCCATTCGGCAGGATTCAAACCTGCGACCCCTATCTATATAGGGGAAGCTACCATTTGATCTGGTAACGTCTTAGACCTCTCAACCACGAATAGCCTTGATATATAGGCTTGATAAAAACCTTGTTTAGACTGGAGGCTATTTGTGGTCGAGAGGTCTAAGACATTACCAGATCAAATGGTAGCTTCCCCTATATAGATAGGAGTTGCAGGTTCGATCCTGCTGAACGGCACACATTTTCATAATAAAAATTTATCGTAAATAATCAGGCTGGTAGATGGAAAAATATAATACTGTTTCATTAAAAACAGAATATTTACTTAAATACAAGTATCGATAAAAAATAATGTTCAAATAATTCATTTCAAATTGTCGGTTGCTCATAACCAAGTTTCGTTAAAATTTGTTGATTTCCGTAATATATATATATATATATATATATATATATATAGATGTCCGGTCCATAAACAGCAAGGATAATCCAACAAGATCAACTTAATATAAAATATTAAGTGTTATATCTATATAGAGAGATCAATGGATGTTATCCAGAGCAATATGATATTTATAAAGAAAAACTTAACACGTCATTTAAATTGGTTATAAATTATAATTCATTTTAATGAGCTTAATTAGCTCATTTCATCCGACCACACAATATTCCTTCCATATGGTACAAAAGATTTTGCTGGAAATATATCCCATTGTATTTATAACTAAATTTTTATGTTAATTTTCCATGTCATGTTTCTCTAAGAAAGCAGATCGATTGTAATTGACGCTGGTGTCAATCTAAGACGTTAATTTCAACTGCCTTTCTATCTATACTGTTTGATCTCTTTCTTTTCTTTTCCTTTCTGTTTTAATTTTCTATATCTTATTTATAATTTTCTTTTATAAGTTTTAATTATTTTAACTATATTTATAATATAATATTACTAGTGGTTATATCTTAAATTGTATTAAAAAGTATGATTTACAATTTATTTATTATTTTTTACCATAAATATATCCCATTATATTTAAAACTAAATTTTAATGTTAAATTTCCATGTCATGTTTTTCTAAGAAAGCAGTTGTTTTACGATTTACACGCTGGTGTTGATCTAAGACATTAACTATTTTCTCTTCATACTGTTCATTCTCTTTCCCTTTCTTTTCTTTGTCTTTCTCTTCTTTCCATTTATTAATTGTCTATATTTTTCTTTTTCTTTCTCTCTTTGGTGTTTTTTGAATGAACAAGGAATTGGTTTTGTAGATTACCATTACAAATGTCAATTCTAAAGCGTCTGTGTGTAACTATTTTTTGGATTATTTTGAATATTATTAATTGCTGTAACTTTTGGGTCTGACAAGCAGCTTTTTTCCTGCTGTGAAATACATATTACCAATGAAATTGTAGAATATCTAAACATTTTTCTAAATTATATTACTCTTTTAAATTAAATAAATTTAACATTGAGTTCTTTTGAGTTCATCTCTATCAGAATTTACCGGACTTATATACCAACTATTCTATGTTTTTATATATATATATATATATATATATATATATATATATGCTTCTTTGCCAGTAGCATGACTCTGCATGTCATGCACAATGCAATCTTCAGGTACTGAGTATAATCTGACCATTTAATTATAATTTGAATAAACATATCTGGTTTATTATGCTGGGATTACAGTTATTTTAATTTAAAAAATTATATTTTGGATTTAAAGTAAAAAGGATTCGTATAAAAAAAAACAAAAAAAAAACAACCCTGATGAGTGACTATATCAAAATGGTGTTTTCACAAGACTTTGGAGCCAGCATGAACCTGCACAGTCAAAGTAACAAATTCTTTCTTTAAATAATTAAACACACACATACTATATATATATATATATATATAGGTAAAATGAAGGATGCTCAGGCAGACCCCTACTACAGATGATGACTAAATCAAGACATTTCTTTGAGAATGACCCGCATTACATAATACAGTACACATTTGGCAAAAACACTAAATTTATCAAAATCCACCATCCATGAAAAATTAGTGAAGCTTGGGTACTCAAATAGCTATGATGTTTGGGTATAACATGATATTAGGGAAAAGAATCTTTTTGATTGCATTTCTATCTGTGATTTTCTGTATAAATGCAATGAAAATGCACCTTTTTTTTTTTTTTCTAAGCAAATTGTGTTGGGTGATGAGAAATGGATTGTTTACAACAATGTTTAGCAAAAAAAAAGATCTTGAGGTAAGCAACATGAGCCAACTTTAGTTCAAAAGTAGGTTTTCATCCTAAGAAAGTCATGCTGTGCATCTGGTGGGATTGGAAAAAAATCCTGTACTATAAGCTTCTGCCAAGTAACCAGTCAATTGATTCTAAAAAGTACTGCCCACAAAAGGATAAATTAAAGGCAACAATTCAAGAAAAACACCCAGTATTGGCAAGCAGAAAATGTGTTGTCTTATAATTCCTGATCTCACATTGATTTGGTGACCAAGCAAAAATTGTTGCAGCTTGACTGGGATGTGTTACTCCACCCACCATATTCACTAGACATTGCTCCTTAATATTTTCATTTATTCAGGTCCTTGCAAAATAATCTCAAAGGTAAAAATTTTAATTCTTTGGATAACATAGAAAAAAATACATTAATGAAATCTTTGCTGGAAAACTACCGAAATTCTGGGAAGATGGAATCTTTGAGTTCAAGAAAAAAATGAAGAAATGTTGTGCAATAAAATGGTTCATATTTAGTTGAATAAATATTTAATGGTATAATTTTGTTTTGTTTTAATATCACTTAAAAACTAGCATAAACTTTCTAGACAACCTAATATATTATAGTTTTAAATTTGAATCATGCATATCACAAATAATGGAAGATTGCTTGTACTATTTCTAAAAAAAAAATCAATTTACATTATAAGATTAGAATAAAAAATTATTAATTACCATTTATTAATTACTATTGACCAATCTTTAGTTAATCTGGATCAACATATTTAAGTAGATATTTATTTTTATGTCTACATGTAAATATCCATTCATTTCTCTTGTTTAATGAGCTAGAGTTATATAAGTGTTTTCAGATAATTCTTTTCTCAGCAAGATATAAATTACATTTATTTCCTTTCCCATTGTAAGATTTAGCTCGACCTATGATATCCCATTTGATGACAGGCAAAATACCACTATTCTTTAATTACCATAAATATTTAGAGAGCAGTGATGATATTTTTTTTTTTCAAAATTAAAATAACTGTAATTCCAGTATAATATATATATATCTACACCAACAACCAAGTATATTTATTAAAATTTTATATTATGTAATGGTCGGTTTATACTGAGCACTCAAAAATTGTATCATGCATGAAACAGTCATGGTATTAATGAGGGATATGTATATTTATTAATAGCTCAGTTGTATTACATTGAGCACTGTTTTATTAATACCTGTACAATATATATATATATACACACATGAATTTGGATCAAATATAGATCAGAATCTGACAGAATAATAGGATAAGGAACAAATAAAAAACATAAATTGAACACGTTTCATTTTTATTTAAACGTCATCAGAAAATGAAACATGGAGAACAGAATTTATTTTTTGTTGTTTTCCATTGGTTAAACAGACCTCACTGTCAAGCAGTGTTCATTACCAAATAATTTATCACTATTTTTTTATAAAAACAGGTGAAATTTGAAATTCACATTCTGTTTGTATCATAATTTTTTTTTTTAATATAATTGTTTCATCCCCAATCAAAGCAGTACTGCCACTGGTGCACAGGGAGTTACATAAGAAGAAAGCAAAGATGAAGAGGAACAGGTCATGGGATATCAGAGAATGGATAAGAGAAGGATGGGAAAGCTGGTGAGAAGAGAGCAGTGGAAAGGGAGAAGAACAAGATACAGGGCATGTCAGGGAAATGATTGGAGTCAAGGAGATAACAGATGGCAATTGACATCACATTTAAATTCTTGGAGATTGTAGCTATAAGGAAAGCAAGTATACAGAAGGGAATTCCACAGGTGGGAAGTGTGAGAAAAGAAGCTGATGGAGTAAAAGTTGCAGTTACATTTGATTATTTTCACAGAAAAAGGATAGGACCTAGTTGTCAGTCTAGTAACTCAAGTAAATTCATGCTGAGGATGCACCAGGAGAAATACCCTGAAAATTTTCCCAGCATCAGTTAACTAATATCAAATTCATTTTGAAAAGAATTAGCAAATTTGTTTCTTGATATATATATTTTCTATAGAGTTTCTTAGATTTTTGTCTGTTTACATATTTTCTTTTGATATTCATATTCAGTCATAATTTATATTTACTCTTATTTACTGATTCATTTCTATTTTATTGTTCTTCACATCATTTTTATTTAACTTTAAATTATTCATATTTACACTATTTACATTATTTGGACTATTATTTCGCCAAGTACAAAAATTAAATAGATCAAAAATCTGAAGGTGACACATGAGGTCCATCACCCACCTGTGAAGACAGTTGTCAACATCAGCTGAGTGCCTCCGAAGAGTCAGTGCTGAACAAGTGTTTCGACTTTGCAACAACTATCAGGCAGATACCATATTTAGACATCATTAAGAAAAGGATCGCTTCTAGCCTAGGATATGCAGGCAGTTGTCTCAGCATTACAGTAAACTACCTCACATGTATGGTCTACCTAAGATTCATAAAGACCATATTCCACTCAGGCTGATTGTTAGTAGCCTAGGATAGGTGTGCCACCCTTTGAATTGCTTTTTTGTAAATATAATTTCCCCACTGATAGGAAAGTCACCATATTTTTGAAACTCTGCCCACTTTGTGGAACTTATCAAAGATGCTCCCATCCAATACAACCAGATGGTAAGTCTGTCCACCAAGGTACTCATGATGGAGGCATTATTAGTAATCAGAGACAGACTGGCCTCAGACTCATACCTAGGAGAACATACCAGTGTTCCACTAGATGACTTTTTGTACACAAACAATACACTTCGGATTGAGATCAGACATATATCGGCATGATGAAGGCTTAGCAATAGGCTTACCATTATCACCATCACTGGCTAACATATACATGGGATACTTTGAAGAGATGGCATTAGAATCCACAGCTCTAAAGCCAACTATGTGGCTGAGATACATTGATGACATCTTCATAATCTGGCCACAACAGGAGGAGGTCCAAATGCTACTGGACAATGTGAACTCAGTACAGTTCACTATGGAATAAGAGAGCACTAACAAACTAGCATTCCTGGATGTACTAATATCTCAAACTGAGAAGGATTCAAGACATCCATATTCTGCAAGCCAATATTCACTAGACAACACCTCAACTTCAACTCCCACTACCCATACAGTGTAAAGAAAGGAATCATCTACTACCTGTAACATCAATCAAAAGTCATAAGTGGTGACCCAGAGGCATACGAACAGGAAACAGTCAGTAAAGCAGTACCCTAAAATGTAACAATTATCCAAGGTACAAGACAACCGCTCCAATGAACATGGAATGTAGGGTGTATGAGGATAACAACTCTCAGAAAACAGCCTCGGTCTGTCTACCCTATGTAAAGGGGTTATCAGAAATAATACAAAGGACCTGGGGTCCATATAACATCAGAATGACCTTCAGAAGTGGTTCTACTTCTCCCAAGTAAGATCCCAAACAGGGGACATGACTGTGTGTATGCCATTCTATGTAGCTGTGGAAAGAAGTATTAATGAAAAACAGGCCACCCTCTTAAAGTAATGCTACAAGAACATCACAAGGCTGTAACACAAGGAGGGATAGAAAAATTACGTATGGCTGACAACATATGGAAGGAGAAGGAATCCCTCCCCTATGGGATGAAGTTGAAATAATAGACAGAGAACACCACTAGAAATTACGTAAACTTAAGGAATCAGCACATATGCTAGGCCACAAAAGTCTCCTCCATAGAGATGAATACAATATAGAAACCGGTAATATGGAGTGCCAGAGAAAATCCTTAGTGTCAAAAATTGCAATATGAGCTCTGGTAAAAAAATACTAGAGAAAATCCTTAATACCAAAAATACTAGAGAAAATCCTTAATACCAAAAATACTAGAGAAAATCCTTAATACCAAAAATACTAGAGAAAATCCTTAATACCAAAAATACTAGAGAAAATCCTTAATACCAAAAATACTAGAGAAAATCCTTAATACCAAAAATACTAGAGAAAATCCTTAATACCAAAAATACTAGAGAAAATCCTTAATACCAAAAATACTAGAGAAAAACCATTAACATCAAAAATTGCAATATGAACTCTGGTAAAAAATGTTTACTGAACATTAGTCCCAGAAATTCAGTTGTTCTTGGCCTTAAGGACACATGGTCCAGCGGATATAGACATTGGTATCTTGACCCAAAGAGTTGTGAGTTCAATACAGCAGTGGTGAACAAGTAACTTAGAGTTGGGTTAGAGATAACTCATGACTACCAAAGAGAAGCACACACAGGAATGAGAATGATATGCCTCAGCGATCATAAAGGGTTCGGTTTGAAATTCCTAGAAGAAGGCTGGAGTTTACAACAGCCAAAACGTCATACAAATAGCAACAAAGATGAGGACAATAGTCCAAATAATGTAAATAGTGTAAATACTACCTCATCTCACAAATATAGACAAATTTATATTTACCTACTGTTAGTAAAATTACAATGTTTGATATTGTCCTAAATATTTCTTCTGTGCAAATTACAGTGTTAAATTACATCTACTATAGGCAAAATTATATGTCACTTCCATAAATATGCTGTTTAAATTGATTTTATATTTATTTTGTAATAAATTTAATGATTTAATTAATAGTGAACAATGAGGACATCTTTATTTTATGGCTTTGAAACAAATCTTTGAAAATCATGAAAAATAGGTTATTTCTATTTCAATTCAAATTTACAAATACTTAATTCTTTATGATTAAAATACTTTCTTGAAATAATGGTATCAATAATGTCAAGAATCTTTAATATTTATGAACCACTAAAGAGCATTGTTATTAAATTTAAAACTCCTGAAAAAACAGTAAAAACACATTGGTAATTTGTTGAAAAAATATTTTGCTGTTTTCTTTTTCTTGTCACAATTTTTCTTTAAAAAAATTACTCATATTGCATTAAAAGACACAGCTATGACAATGAAATATAGTTTTAACTGATTTGCTTACCAGAGTGTAAGTTATCTTTGCTTACGTGCATTTGAAATCAGAGATTTACTGTCAGGAAAAACCAACTGTACAATAACCCAATAAATTCAACATCCTGACTATTTGTTATCTTTGGTTAGATGCACAGCTGTTCACTTCCTGCTGGCAGTTTCTTTAAGCTTTGATAATTCAATTCTATTACCACCATTGCAATTTAATAACTCTTTTGATGTATAAAAACTATTTTTTATAAGTGCATCCAATAAATTTATTGACCTAACTCTCTTCACAAAAATGTTTTCAATTTGAACCAGCCCATTGAATCATTGACAAGACAAAAGTTGTTTATGGTAAATGAATGAAACAATTTTTAAAGTCTAAACATACTTTTGCTGTTCACTCATAGCACTAAAGAGAGAAATTCTACTTTATTATTGAATTAAAATATTCCTTTCAATTAGGATCCTAATAAAGAGGAGAAGCTAGTCTGTATGCAAAGACCAAACAGGACTAAAAAAATTTGTAGACTTGTATCAACCTATTTTTCATTAAGCAGTAAATTGTAAAATGATATTTGTTTTTCCAATATAAAATAAGCGTCTTAGTTCAATTCCATATTAATTGAGTTATTATTTCTCATATACATATCCCATTTTTTTTTTGTCAATGGATGTTTTTTTAAATCTTCAAGGTTAGTCTTTAATTTACATTTTATTAGAAATAGATTGATTTCATTTTCTTTTTACTTACATCTTAATGAAAATTTGAATATTTAATATTTTTAATAGGTTAAGGCTTTTCATTAAAAGAAAAAAGTAGATGCTCTTATTTGATATCATTTAAAAGCTAAAAACTATTTTTTTAAATATATTCAAATAAATTTCTGTTTATTTGTTCATTTTTTTTTTAAAATAACATTTGTGATTTGTTTCTATCAAGATTAACAACAAATGTAACAGCATTCCGATGCTACCACCTTAGGTTGAGTAATGTTGTTATAGGAGAGAAAATGTATTAATCAAATGTTTATTCATCCATTCTCATTAACCATCATGGTATTGCCAATGGCAAGACCAGTTTTGTCAAGTCATCTGTTTATAGGACAATATATATGAATTCGTTTGTTAAGGACAATCAGTATGTGAAGTGGGAACCAAACTAACTCAGCTGGAATTCACTCATTCTGTTGAGCTGATAACTATGGTGTTTTCTCCCAAACACAACACACTGTACCTTGGGGTGGAAGATAGTGAGACAGAAACAAAGATTACTTGTCTTCATTTCCATCCAATGGTTTTAAAAAGTGTTTAACAGTAAAAAAATTAAAAAGATGAAGAAATTATTTATTTCTGTTTTATTTCACTTTGTCACCAAGAAAAGAATATCATAAAATATTCTTTTATTTTTCTGTATTAAATAAATAGCTTACATGATAAAATGAAATCAACCACTTTAAAGTTAATGAGGAACATACGGGTCATTTTAACCTGAATATAAACAAAAGAATAAACAGGCATGAAAGTATATCCCTTCCCTCATTATTTACTCAAAGGCTGTTATATCCTTTGCAAGTCATAGCAGATGGTAATAAATGTAGCATAGTCATTTTGCTAGTTATTAACTCTTGCATCAATAATAAATCTTAGTGAGTTTATTGCCTGTCAAGATGTGTTGAGATTTGAAATCAATGGCTGTGCCATGTTTGACTAGTGGAATTACTTTTATCTTTGCTGACTTCAAAAAGGTAATGTTATTTTCTTTCCTACTGATGTAAAGCAAAGCAGAAACCATCTTACCTAGATAAAGTGACTTTTAATAATCTTATTTAAATTCATCTTTCTTCCTCAAAACACCTCCACCCTCTTTTTCTTAACATTTCTTAATTAATATTTAACATTCATTCAGGCATTGACTGTTTTGACTGCAATAGGATTTCCAAACTTACTTAATGAATCCATTTAATTTCTATCATGTCTTATGATTTTGGCTAAATTTATTCAGCTTTAAACTGGCTTATGGACATATCACATTCAAACACTGGTTTTCATACAATCACCGAAGTTAAGCAATGTCATGCCTAGTCAGTACCGAGATGGATGACTGCTTGGGAATAGGGGGTGCTGTAAGCTTGGATGTGTGGGTGTTGTAATGGATAATGGTTCAGAATTATTAATCGGAGAACAGATTTCTAATTTCTGTTGGATTTATTATTTTCACTTAGCAAGGGAAAGGTATGAGTTCACTAGTTCTCACTCCAGCTATGGGTTAATTAGTAAGGCTTTAAATCATTATTATCTTCCCACATACCCCAAAAAATGTTTAAATCTAAAAATAAATTTTTAAATAACCTGCAAATGGTTGATAAACCACATAAAATTAAGGAGATTATCTATTAAGCATAAACTAGTTTATTTTCCTCCTTTAAGCTGGTCAAATAATTTAATTTGGTTTACAAACATTTTAGTGTACTATGTGTGCACACTTCATAACATTATAAATAGTTATTTCCTGGAATTTGTAGATTAAAATTTTACTATAATGCTTAATGTATATGATTAATATATTAATGAATATATTAATATTCATCAGTGAATTAATTGCATTGATAAAGATGATTAAATAAAAATTATATTTACATAAAATATTTTTTCTGTCATTAATTTGCAGACTTATTAATTTCCTTACATGTCTATGTGCAGATGAAGCCATTTATTATAATTACAGATAATATCAAATGGTTTTTGTTATCAAGATCAGTAAAATTACCCACTTATTGTAATCAAAGACATGACTATTTTTATAAAATTGTTTATAACAATGAATGTAAATGGTTCTAGTTTTTTATAGCCTTTGCTTAAAGTTCAATGTTATCTGCGAATTATTTTTATCTGTCCTAAAGTGATTTCTATGGCTTCCTTTTATATTTTGAACTGTTTCTAAGCTTCATTACACTTCCTTCTTTCTATTATTACTACTACTCCTACTACAACAACAGCAACTGTTTCTTTTGTACCAATGTAAGTTTGTTTGTCTTCATTTAAAAAGTCAATTTCCATTTAAAAAGGAAAAGAACAACCAGATTTATGAACTGATGAAATATGTTTACTGCTTTATGAAACGTTATCAATTCTGTAACATTTTTCTTATACAAGTTCAGCAATAATAATCTTTTCAATCTTAAACAATTCGTCCTCAAAATAACTGCAAACATTCAAGGTTTAATTTTTTTTTCTGTGATGAACTAAGATGTTTCAGAAGTCTTTTCAGATGTCACAAACTATGTCCTTTTTACCCAATGTATACATTCATTTGTAAAATAAACAAGATTGCTTTTACTTGTTGAGAATATATATTTATTTATAAATATTAAGATACATATATTTACAGTAAAAGAAAAATGTAATGTTTAATTCAACTTTTGGTTAGCATTTGAAAGAAAAGCTGATAACAACCCAAATAACCAAAAATGTGACAATATTATGACTTGCCAATAAGCTTGTTTCATGCCTCTGTTATACAAGAGGCTTTCAATAAGTATCATGGCAGAAATTGTCTTGCTTCTCTTCTAATTTGATTGAGATAGATAAATTCTTCCTATAATATTCAATAATAATAAATGAATCTCAAAAATAAACTTTTTATTATGATGCTAAAACTAGAACATTATCTGTGAATACAAAGGACAAATCAAGTGAACAACAAGGAAGTTTTAAGGAAAATGGAAATGCAAAGGATATTTACACTTAATCAGAAAGACATTTGAAATTTCTGAAACACAATGAAGAAAAAAGTCTTAGAGAATTTGAAGGTAAAATGCACAGATTTCTTCTGTCCAATCTAACCTCAATCTACTCACAAACTTGTGTAAATGGATAAGCAGAACAGGGAGTGAAAAAGATAGTAAAAAAAATAAAAACATTGCTAGGAACTACAATGATAGAAAGTTGTGGAGAGCCTTGATCACCATGGATATATTACATAAAAGAAAACCAGTATATGCTAACAGGTTTTTTTTTCTCACTTATGGAACTTTCTTTCAGCTTCTTGCTTTCCAGTCAAGTTTGATATTCAAAATTTTAAATGCAATGTCAATTGTTATTTCCTGTCTCATTAATCCCTGTTCTTTTATTATGCTCTCTCTTTAATAATGTTTTTTCTTTTCTTTATATTCTTTCACACTTAGTAACTCCATACATCTTAGTGGCTTTATTGTCTTACTTGGGGTAAAATGATTAAAATGAAAAAATAAATTAGCCATGAATTTACACTATTTTTAACAGCTCTATGATGTAATTAGTATAATTAATAACCATTTAGTATAAATAATAACCAAATAGATAATGGTGGGGAAAAAAAAAACTTTTATAGTGTTATTCATCATGAAGCTGTTAAAATTAAATGCAATGTTTTTTTCATGGATTGTATGTAAATTCCTAAATGCATTTGCTACTATTTAAAATAAGATTTGTTTTCTGCATTATTAAAATATGAATTAACTTTTCAAACTGCAAAGATAAAAATACTAACAGGATCCATGGAAATTATATCTATTGTATGAGTTTTTTTGTTTTTTCTTTTTAGCTTTTGCAGAAGGAAAAAGAAAACAGACTTGGAGCCAAAAGAGATTTCTTGGAAATCAGGAATCACAGTTTCTTTGCTGATGTCAAATGGGACGATTTATATGCCAAACGCATTGAACCTCCTTATAACCCAAATGTGGTGAGTGTCTTTATATCATTTCAAAAGAATGAAAGTTCTTTTATTTTGTCATTCTATCACTGGTAAAAATATTGGGGTTTTAATTTCATATTTGCTATATCATAAATAATTACTGTTAATAGACAAATATCAGTTAGCTAAAAATGAGTTTTTAATAATAACCACAGGTATGATTCCTTAGCTTTTCACTTAATATAGAAAAGGACTAGCATGCAAGAGATGCTTAAAGTTTATTATTGCTAAATTTGTATGAAAAAAAGTTACACAATTAATATCTAAAACTTAAATGCTCTTTAAGTTAATTACATTAACTTAAAGAACCAATACTGAGAAACTTCATTTAACATAAGATTTCATGAATGAAAATTCAAATCTTCTAATCTGAATAGCAAAAGAGAAACTATTTCAAGAAGGCAATATGAAAAACTTTAAAATTCACCAATAATGATTATGAAACTTTGTCTGATGAAACGAGTAATATTTTAAGCAGTTTGTCAATGTCTTCCCAAAGATAAATGTCTTTATGCATTGTCATAAATTTCCTTGTTCTTTAAACCAGATATCTTAGTTTTCTTCATCTTTATCATTAATATCATAATCATCATTTCATCAGATTATTTTCTATTTTATTCTGCAGAGTGGACAACTTGATTTAAAGAATTTTGATCCAGAATTTGTAAAAGAACCTGTCCCAGGTATGTATTAATATTTTTCTCATTCCTTTTGAGTTCAAATAGCAAATATCCCCATTTTAACATTTTTATAAGATTATTTTTTTTTTTTTTTGTTTTTACTACTTTTTCATTAATACATTGTTTTAATATATTTTATTGAATATCAGGCATTATTCAATAGGATTTCCAAACCTATAATCAGTGCCTTTTTACTTAATGAATCCATTTAATTTCTGTCATGTTTTATGATTTTGGCTAAATTTATTCAGCTTTAAACTGGCTTATGGACATATCACATTCAAACACTGGTTTTCATACAATCGTCGAAGTTATTATAAACTTAATTTTTGCTATCTCCTCAGAACAATTCAATACACATGACAATTTTTTGTGCAGAATGTATAGGGAAACCACTTCTTTATTCCTTTCATATATGATATTAGGTACTTCCATTCATTTTTTACACCTTTTCAAGAAAAATTTTATTTTAGTTTTAATTGAAAGTTAAATGATTAAATTTACTATTTCCAGTAAGTAAAATACTTTGGTGTATTTTAAACAAAAATGATATTGATTAGAATCTAAAATTTTTCAATTTTTCGGCCATTTTTGAGTGATCAACACATTTGTAAACAAATGTTAATTCACAGTTTTAAAAATCTTGCAAAAATAAAATATACATCTGTGACACATTATTTTTGGGAAATTAGCAAAATTAAAGTTAAATTAATCTGATTTGAACAAGTATTACTTATTTATAGCATGAAATTTAGAATAAAATTATTTCTTAAACATGGAGCATTGAGTTTTCTGTCCTTTGCCATAAATGATTGACATGTGATGACAGCCAGTTGTTGAGATAAGCTAAGTATGGTTGATCAGAATTGACATAATTGTACAATTTTTTTTTTCCTGTAAAGGGAAAGAAACCATGAAACACATGACCTTTTAATGTAACACAGAAAATACCATACTAAAAAAAGATTTCAAATACACAAAAGAAAAATTTTAAATTAATTTTAAAATACAATGACTTGACAATTTGTATTAAACTTTTATGTTTTCGATTAGTAAATATAGTCTTCACTAAATAACCTAACTGCAACAAGGCTTTGTAGAATTTTTTATAAATTGTTATAATTAAAAAAAAAAAACATTAAAACAATTCTTTTAAAATTTTATTATTCATTGAAAAATTTTTTTCTTTAGTCTATATGTCCTTAATATATATTATTTACAAACACAATTAAAAGCTTATCTAATTAAATAATATCATAGTTTTATTGCCTTTTTTATTTTACCATTCAGAGCAGATTTTTGGTAAGAAAGGCTATATGTTTGAAAAAATAGATAATTTACATTTCCCATGCACTTAACTAATAAAACAAATTTTCACTACAAAATTTAAACCCCTCATCAGTATTTAAAAATAAACAAGATAAATTTACCTCTGTCTCTGTCATAATTTTTATTGCAGCCATACATTTGTTTATAATAGGTTAAATAAAAAATACAGTTTTTAAAATTATTTTGTGATAGTAGAAAATAAACTAATTTCTGTTAAATTTTTTGCTAATAATTACATTGAATTTTTTATATATTTAATATGATTTTAATATTTTTATTTTATTTATTATACACTTACAGTAACATGATTTTATGTGCTTTTAACACTTTTCTAGTGATATTACGACTTCAATCTTTGTGGTGGGCAGACATAAAGTTGAATAAAATGATTTAAACTTAATTTGTATTTTATCCATAAAGTCCACCTTCCTCTACCAAGCACCCATAGCCCAGAGGTAGAATCACCAACTGATGCCAGTTTGGTCTGGTTTCAATTCTGGCTAGAAGCAAACGCTTGTCTAACCATACTGATGAGCTGTGATACACCAAATCAGAACTGTCTGCGGATGACATATATACATACATATATATATATATATATTGGACAAACGACGTATCTGCAAGAGCAACTTCACTCGAAACACTGTAACCCGAGGTGTAATTGTATTACATAAAACGTATTTAACAATCTAAGGGAGATAATTTAGAGTTACCTTTTAATAACATTTTCTCAATATTCAGTAAGTTTAGTTTTGTATAGCTAAAAGCGAAATGAAAATCTGGAAATGAGTTGAGGAGAATTGTTTTATATATATATATATATATATAGAGAGAGAGAGAGAGAGATACAAATCAACACTGAATAGTGCTGTCAATGTCACACAATCTTTTGGCAGTCACCATGTAGTATTAGTTTCTATCTGTGTTACTGTTGTATCTCCAATATTGAGCACTCTTTCTCCACAAATACAACAATCTATTTTTTTTAAATATATGACTTTTTTTGCTTAGGAACAGTTATGATATTCAAGTCGACACTCTATTTATATTTAAAACAGTATTTTATTTTCATCTATTATTCATGAAATCTCATTAAAGAAAAATGCACCAAGCAGGCTTCAAACCTGCGTTCCCCTTTACAGAAGAGACCCTTGTTAGATCAAACGGACTTTTAACTGACTCAGCCACAGAGCATTGTTGATTAATCAAGGTTGTAAAGGTTTTGAATTTATCTTCCTTTTCTATTTCTTTGTTTTTATTGTGTATACACAACCTTGGTGATAACATTTAATCACATTAAAGTATCTGAAGTTCTTAATCTAAATTCTTGTTGTTGTTTATAATTATTTCCTGTTTTTTTACAGGATCTGTTGGCCGCTCTGCTGAGGGCAACAAGGTAATTAGTGCCAGTGTACGTGAAGCTGATGGAGTCTTTGAGGGATTCTCCTATGTTCCTCCAGCTGAAGATGCTTTCAACTGAAAAATTGTTTCTTCTTAAAAAAAAAAAAAAAAAAAAGAAGCAAGGAAGGAAGAAATATGGTCTTTGGGCAGTCATATATAAAAAAAAATGTTTTGATTCCTGCTTGGGATTGTTCATTGTCAGGGAAAAAGGAGGCTAGAAAATATACAACCCTTTTATACATGTGTGTGTGTGTGTGTGTGTGTGTGTGTGATGTTGGTGATAAATATGATTTGGGGTTGAGGAAAATATGGGAATGTGGCAGAGATGAGATGACATCTGTTAAATTGCCACATTTTTGTAGTCCTACTAATTGTATCTGCAATTTATGGACACTGAATTATAAGGGTCAACAAGACAAATTAGTCTATATGTAAAACAAACAAAGGTAACCATGACAGTTCTTAATCTGCAGTACATTTTTGATCTTTAAATAAAAAGGAAAAAATTGAAAAATCTTTCTATTCCCTTATAACCTGTCACCTACATATTAAAGAACTCTTACCCCCTTTCTACCTTGACCCTATCAGTCAAATCCCATTCAAAACCCATTTATACTGTTATTATCTATTCATATTGCATTGGTGCTGGAAAACAAAACTCAAAAAAGTTTGAAAATGAACTGCAAGAATAAAACTGACAAGAAACTGAAAAAAAAAATCTACTTCTGGAATAATTTACATTTGGCTGGCAATACATTTTTTTTTTTTTTTTGCTGAAATGTTTTTCTCTAGTTTTGGAATAAGGAGTTGCTAGATACTTCTAAATATTGTGGTTTGGATTGTACACTCATTTTAAAGTGAAGTTTACATTTGAAATTGTCTTCATTGAATTGTTTTCAGTGTTGTCTCAAATTCTATAAGAACATGTTAGTAAAGCTCACAGTTGAATAACTCCTTATCTCAGAACACCAAGAGAATGTGTGTGAGAGAGAGAGATTTGCATAACCACAGCATGCATTCAATAAAATCTTTTTGAGAGAGTGTGAATAAGAACATTGTGTTATTAACTGCAAGTTAACATTTTTATAAAAGAAATTTAGGTTCAAATTACCTCTCTTCAAAATATAACAAATTTTAAAAGAAAAACAAATATTAAATCTGATAGCTTTCTTTACTACAAATCCATTCCTTTAAAATGAACACTACATATTTTATTCATAAAACCTTTAACTGTGTGCTCATTACTGTATCTTCTATATTTTACCGTTATAGGTAACAAATTTTCTTTCTCCAAACACATACATAATCAAAATAAAAGCTTTAGAATAGCTATTTAAATATTTTGCAGATATTTAATACTCTGTAAACTTTCAACCTATTCAAACAGTTATGTAATTACTATTATTTAATAAAATCATTGATAACCAAGGATTTAGTAGCTATTATTTGCCCCAATATACTACTACTACTACTACTGCTGCTACTTTTTGGGTTGGTATGTTTAAACTGATTATTCCAATTTATGCTGACATAGTTTTGTAATTAAGATGGCAGCTTTAAATTTTGTTTGCTATCTTCCACTGATTGGTACAGCTTAATCATAATTTTACCTGATTATGAAAATAAGTGAATCACATAGGAAATCTAAGCAAGTTGAGGAAAAGTGTCTTTGAAGAAATTTAGAAAAATATATCAGTTTCTTTTACATTCATCTTATCTAATCTTTATGAAATAAAGATATTGATTTTTTAGTAGTAGATTTAAAATAATCTATTACTGTTTGTATGAAATCATTTAATGATGACTAACTATTATTTTGCTTTGATTTTTACATCCATAATTTTCCTATTGACTTTCTTTTGAATAGAAAGAAACTTCTGATCCACATTTGTTATTGATGATAAACCATTTTCTTGTTTTGCAATAGACTAAGATCAACAATTTATTTATCATTAATGTTACTGTTATCAACTATCAAGTATATTTTATCGCCAGTCTCTCTCCTCCAATTTTTTTTTTTTTTTTTTTTGGCTGCTGTTTGTTCTGCCAATGTAGGAATCATGGTGTCAAAGTTTTTTCTTATTTTGTGGTGATATATCATCTTAAACTATCTTTTTGCCAATTTTAAAAAGCTCAATGAAAAATGAAAATGTAGCAATACATACATGAACATATGTTTGTATTGATGAGTGTATTTGGTCAGAATTGACCATGTTAATTCTAAGAAACATTAAAATTAACAAATTAAATAATTGTTATAAAAATGAATTGTACCCCCACATACCCATTGTTGGTTACCCTAAACTGTAGACTTTGTAGACAAAAACTTGTAAACTCTATGAAAAGAAACAAATTATGAAGAAAGAAAAAAGAAAGCAAGAACAAGTTTTTGACTATGAATATTTTTCACCAGAATGTTGGTATATTTAACTGGTGAATGAGAAAACTTTGAAAGAATTGTTGACTGCTATTATATGACTCTAATGACCATCTTTTATTTTCATATTTGTTTTTCTCTTCTTCCAAGTTTCTTTGTGTGTGTGTGCGTGCTTGTGTGTGTGTTTTGTTCTAGTTCTCAAGATTTAAATCAACATATGAGAGCTGAATGGTGAGTGTCATTGCTCATATGGTAAAAATACTTTTTTTATTTTAAATATCTCTCTCTCTCTATCTCTATATATATATATATATATATATATATATATATATATATATATATGCATGTATGTATGTATGTAATGTGTTTGGCTCAGATTTGAGTCTAAGAACGGGCATCTAGATCTTGGACATGTCTTTCACAACTCCTGCCCATTGTGGTCAGTCCATTCACTAACTTTTAAAATCTGCAATTCCAGTGACCAATTTAACTATGAATTGTGATTCTGTTTTCAGGTCTTTGCTGAATTTGAAACGCGGGGCGGGGTGTAGAAAAACAAGGAATACCTTTTTTTTCTATCAGAAAAAATTTAAAAACATTTTTTTTTAAAAATTAAAACAAATAACTTTAATACTGGTGAATGTTGGGGGTTTCATGAGAGGTGTGCATATATAGATTTTCAATAAAATTTATATATTGTTAGAAATATTCAGTATCTTTGTTCACATTTCAGTATGCACACATAACAAGGAAAATAATTTTTAAAAAATATAGAAGTAATGAACAAGATATTTTTTAGCATTTTAGTTTAGAGGATATTATTATTATTATTATTATTATTAATAATAATAATAATAATAAAAGTTTCTATTCATATATTTTTTCTTATCCTATTTAGCTCCAGTCACAGATCCACATTTAAAACGAAACCTATTTTTTTTTTTCTCTTGTGACTGCAGAGTCAGTTAGTACCACCCCACAAATTTAATATCTTCTCCCTAATTATTGTCTTCCATTTTAAACCTTAAAAATTTCCCTAAAACTTCCACTGTTAATCCTAACCTTAAATACCTTCAAATGTTGGCATATAACCATAACAGATTATACTCATTTTGGAAATAGCCAAGAAATACCCACCGAACAATTTTGTAATTATTGATTATATTAATAACTTTAAAGAAAAAAAACAGGTTATTAATCTTATTATGTTAATGAAATCTTTTGATTTTCTTAGACTTTATAAAATATATTACTTTTTATTTTGATTCATAAAAGTTTTATTTTTTTTATGAAATAATTTGTGACTTTTACTTTAATGCATACAGCGCAGAATGAACCTGCAATTTTGTGTCATTGAAAAATCCTGCACAACTTCTTCAATTAAATATTCTCTGGCAATTTTTTCTTTTGAACTTGTTTTTTCCAGAAGCATTACAAACCAAACCTTAGACATGTTAACTTATATAAATAAAATACATTAGTAGTCTATTTTGTTACTTATGAACAGATTTCAAATTTCTTTAACAAAATCTTAAACTTTTGTTGTTTGTTCAACTGATAAATCATATTTCATTTGACTCTTTAAATTTTATTTGAAGAAAAAAACCATTAACCCCCACCTAAAAATTGCTCATGGAAAACTATCATTTTCACTGTTTCACAATATAGACTCCTATCTTCCAATTATGACTAAATTTTATAACTTTGCACTATTTTTCAATATAGATTTTCTTTCATAGGAATGATTGAATTTTCAGCTTTATGGCTTTTGTGATTACTTGAATTTTCTTTTATGAGCAGTCTTGCATATCTAAAACTTCAGAAAATCATGAGAAAGTATTAAATTGTTTGTAACTGTATTTTTAATTTTCTGATAAATGGATATACAAGAATAAATTTTTTAAGAAATAAAATATAAAAAAAATATTATTATTATTATTATTATACACTAATGTACTTTGCCTAGTGTCTTCATTTTGCTTGTTATAGCCACAATATTTCAGCCTTTGTATTCTCTGGCTTTTTTCAGGTGTGTGTAATTGTTGGAAACCTTCTGGGAATTTCAAACTGAACTTTTTTTTCAGTCCATGTAGTTTCATTGTTTTTATATGACTATATCTTGTATCATTTCATTCATGTTGTGTAGCTGGAAGTTGTGAATTCAAAATTCGACAAGGAAGAATTAAATTGTGCAAGATATACTCAAGAATTGATGGGAAATGGGAACAATTTTACCCTGTGAACTACATAAAAGGTTTGATTTGAAATTTCAAGTTACCAACTATGACAGTAGAAGGTACAGTGATGGAAACATGGTGAGGAATAAGTGTTTTCATCATTAACAAAGTAAATCAGTGTATAATAATTTATTTAAGCTTTAAAAACTTAATGAATTAATTGCAGTTATACATTCTGAATAGAATTTTATATTTTTTGCTATCGGAAAATATTCACCTTATCATCATCACCTGTATCTGTAAAATTGAGGGTATTTAAGTAAACTTTTACAATATTATTTCCCTGATTAAAGAAAAATAATGTCATTTTACCAATCAAATATTCTTTTTTTTTTTATTCAATTTCTTGTCCACTGTCTTGTAATAAAGAAAGTATAATTTGTTCCTTATTTTTCCCATAATATGAAATTATCTTTTATTTCTTTCCAATAAGTTTGTAACTAAAATGAAAACTGATGCAAAATTTTGTCTACTTGGCATAAGCTATTTTTTTTTTTTTGTATGTTTGTCCATATTTTCATATACACTTTTTTTTCTTCCTAGTACTCTGTTTTCCTTACTAAACATCAAAGTGATTCATTCTAAATACTGAATTATTTGGAATTAGAAAATAATTTACATCAAATACTTACATAGGTGACGAAACAATTTCAGGATTTTTTTTATCTTCCCACTTTTAGAAATTTTCCTGTGTCCATTATCAGAATGTGACTACAATTATTGACACTGTTTTTAATGTTACTTGCTTACTAGTTTTTGTTGAGCCTTTTAAAAAGTAAATATTACCCATTCTGTGTGCTTTGAAGACAGCCTTTAAGTTCAGAATAATAAAAAATATTACCGGTTAATATTAAAAATAAAATAGCAAAAGCCCAAATAATGAACTTAAACTGTTTTTAATGCTTAACTTACAAGAAGAAAAATATGCTGTATTAGTAATTGTGTTTTTTTTATCTTTTTGTAAAGAAAAATTCATCTTGGTAAGATGATGATGTCAGTAGAATTTGTGGTTTATTTTGGACTATTATCCTCATCTTTACAACTCATACACTCTCCATTCACAAACATTGAGTGAATTATCTAATTATTCAATTGTGACCATGCTTAAAAAATCAAAAACTGAAACTTTCAGAGGAATGTTTTCCCTGACAACTTGAAAACATTTGATCATTTCCCTACTCCTCCAAAAAGAAAGATTAGAAAATACTTCAATTAAAACACACACAAAAGGTTGTTCTGATGATAATTTGAAATGTTAAGGAAATAAAAATCAGATGATGAGGATATTGGTCTGGAAAAAATATTTAAGAAGGAATATGTGAAAAAGAAAAAATAGTGATTTATCAACTATTGTGATTTTAATAAAATGGCAAACTTGCTTAAATTCCTTGTTATAAATTAAAAATGGGGTCAACCATTGTCTTTGCTTTGTTGCTCTCTAAATTAGTTATTGTACATTTTTTTTTTTTTGTGAAAAGAAAGATACTTTTTTTTCTTTAGTGGAATAACATCTAGGAATGTGTTTATTAGAAGTGGCAAAGAGGAATTCCCCTGTTTCCTGGTTTAATGATGAAAGTGAAATGAAAAATTGTCTATTTTCTTAGAATACATGGTTGGGATGTTTCTTTTCCTCTTTGGCTAACAGTAAGAAGAGGTTCTGAAAAGTTCTTGGTATAACCCATTTCCAAACCTCTGAGAAAACATCAATTTTTTATGAATATAATGGTCAGGCAGAGAACTTTTCAACACCTCCTCATACATATGTTATTTCACAATGTTTTAAAAAATCATCTCTATTCAATCCAAAATTTGACATAAACTTCCTAATATACTATTTTATTGGATTTTGTGGATCAAATTGAATACTCCTTTTTTGATATATCTGATACAATTATTTCTTTGAAAAGTTTTCATACAGAAACTGATTGATCAAAACTCATACTAAAATTATTGAATACCTCCCAACATTGCAAAATAAAAAAAATGTTATATTATAAATCATTCATTTTGCAGTGTTCAACACAATTTGTATCTAAGTTTGAGCATGTATTTTTTATTTTTTAATGAATTTAAATAGATACTGAAGACAATTTACTAAAGAAAATTTATAGAAATTATTCTCCTTATTTTCTAGAGAAGAATTGTTTAAACATTTCTAACAATTATTAAAAAGATTTTTAATTGAAATCCATAGCAAATATTGCTTTATTTTTAAAATAATACAAAATATTTGACACCAGTTTTATTCTACTAAAAGAAAAAAATGAAATATAAACAATGATTATATAATAGAAAATTACATTTGTTAGTTATTTCTTCTGTGATTATAAGTCTATTTTTGTGAATAGAAAGTTATTTGACATAATCCTTATAAATTTCACAGCATATCCCATCATGCTTTCTCAGAGTTTATTATACAAGACCTGTTTTTAACTATTTTTAAAGCTATATTTTATTTTTTCTTAATTGCTTACTTTTCCCAACCTGTTCTTAGCATTTGCCATAGATTTATGAATATTGTAAAAAAAAGATGCACAGACATTTTATTTATTCAAGGTCACATTTTAGCTTATCTATAACTATTTTTTAGGTGGTGTTATTATTATTGTATATAATATTGTATAATTATTTTACTCAATACCGTTTTTTCTGGATAATTTATAGGAAATAAGCAAAGTTAAAAATCCACTTGATTTTTATAATTGCAAATTTAACATTTTTCTTTAAAAAGATCTTAGTACATTGTCGCTGAGTTTATAATAAATGATTTTATGTGCATGAACCAATAATAGACCTACAGGCAGCCATATCATTAGTGTTTTTCTTGTTGAAAATGGAAATTTTATTTTAGCTTCACAACAGCTGTCTAAACTTGCATTCAATATTGGGTATATTTATATACTTTAAGTATGTGCAATTGCTGTTTAAGAAATGTTATATACAGTATAATGGTGGATTTAAGTGTTATTTTTAAATTATTAAAGTGGTTACCATTACGCTGCAGTCTTTTTTTTTTCTTCAAAAAACATTTGAGTATTACACTTTTTTTCTTAAAATCGACTATTATTTAAAAAGCAAAATGTTTACACCTATTCAATTTATTCCAGTTCTAAGAACCTACACAACCTTAAAAATGTTTAATATAAAAATATTTTGGAGGGTTAAAAATGAAATAATGCTGATATTTAATGAGAGTGGCTTCTCTGGGCTCTGCAGAATACCATTAAATGTTCTGTAGAAAAACGTTTAGTTTGCTAGCAGAGTGAGCAAGAATGGAAAAGCAGGAAAAGACAAATCCCGAAATGCCAAACCCTTGTATTGACAATCTAGCTTATTATGGACATCAAATATTTTAATTCTGCTTGTTGCTCCACACCTAAAACTTTAAATTGATTTTCAAAATCAAATGGAAAGAATTAATTTGAATAAGGGAGGGGAGGGGAAATGCAGAATTCTTCAAGGATGAGTGATTAAGTTTTGTAAAAGATTGGTTTCCAGTTGTTACTAAACTTAATTGGATAGAATAAAAAAAAAAAGAAATATAATGTAAATACATTCCAGGTTATCCCACAGATTATTTTGGGTTTTAAAATTATGTCAATGACCCTTGTTTTCCTTGCTGTCAAGTTCATGCACAAAAAAAAATAATTTGATTTTTTTTTTTTCTTACTTTACAATAAAATATAATGAAAAAAATCTATCTCAAAAAATGATTAAAAAAATTAAAACAGGAGAATTTCATTTTTCTATTTCTTCTATCCACATTACTATTACAAATTTTTGTTTTTAGCCGACACATCCAATCTTGGCCAGTCAGAAAACAATGTTTGTACAAAACAATGGACAAATGAATGAATGAAGAAATGACACAGTATAAGGCATCTCGTTAGGTTTTTTGGTGTGCGTATATGTACAATGTGTGCATGTACTAAGACACCACCAAGTGGTAAAACTTAATTGTGTGGTTGAGAAAGGATTTAATGTCTGCTTAACTAAAACTGATTTAAGTTTAATAATCAAGCAACAACAGTAATAATTCTAATTTCAACTCTATTAGTAATTTTAACCAGTTTTTGTTTCTTTGATATTTTCCAATAACTGTGATAAATATCAAATCAAGCTTATTAAGAAATAACCTGTGATCTCAATCAATTATCCTTGTTTTTCTCTTTCTCAATAAAAATGATGTTTCTTCTGAACTTTTGGGTTTTTTGTTTTGTTACTTTTTTTTTAACTAAAACTTAGATTTAAACAAAGCTTCTGTCTATATTTTTAAGATGTGGTAATGTAACTACCCTGTGTACAAGACAGCAGCTCCCACTTTTCTATGTGAAGGGATTATCCTAAAAGATCTGTGGTACATATAACATCATGGCGACCTTCAAAAGTGGTTCAAAGCTTCACAGAGCTCTTCCAAGTGAAAGAAGAACATGATTAAGTACTGTATTGCCTGGAGCTGTGGCCAAAAAATATAAAAGAGAAACAGACCTCCTCCTGAGAATAAGATGACAGGAACACTAAAGTTGAAACCAGGAGGGTACATGGCCAAGCATATATGCAGGGTAAAAGAAAATCACTGTCCTATGTGAGTGAAGTTGAAATAAGACAGAACATCACTGGAAAATATAAAACCTGCAGGAATCAACACATGTTAGGCAACAAAAATTTCCCAAGCATAGACATGAACACAAGAGAAAAACAACAGTAACAAAAATTTTAATATGAGCTCTGGTAAAAAAAAATAAATAAATAAATACCGAGTCCCAAAAATTAATTCATTGATGTCTCAAAGGACACATGGCTCAGTGAATTAAAAGCATTGTTGTGTAGTAATGTGGTGCCTTGACCCAAAGAGTTAAGAGTTACCACAGCAGAGGTAACAAACAACTTGGAGATAATCCAAAAGTAGAACTAATAAACAAAATAAAGGGTTTGGGTTCAAAATTCCAATGTATAGGAAGAAAAAAGACAATTTAGGTACCTCCACTCATTTTTTTTTTTTTAGGCCTAAATTTTAAAGTGAATTTTTAAGAATAAAGCTTTCATTTTAGCTTTAATTGAAAGTTAAATGATTAAATTTACTATTTCTAGTAAGCAAAATACTCTGGTGTATTTCAAATAGAATGGAATCTCAACTTTTTTAGAATTTTCAAAAGTTCCCTTTTTTTTGTTTGTCTATTTTGGCTGATTGACAAGTTTGTAAACGAAAGTTGATTCTCGATTTTAAAAATCTTGCAAAAATAAAATATACATCCATGATACATGATTTTTTTTTTAAATGAGCAAATTTAAACTTAAATTAATCTGATTTTAAACAAGTATTACTTGTTTATAGCATGGAATTCAGAATAAACGTATTTCTTAATCAAGGAGGTCATATGTTTCTGACCTGTGAAGTGAGTGATGACAGCCATATGTGGTGATAAGCTAGGTGTGGTTAACCAGAATTGAATTCAAATTTTTTTTTCCTGTAACACATTTCCTTTTAATGTCTCATGCAAAATATCATACTTAAAAAAATCACCTTCAACCACACACAAAAAAAAATATATTTTAAATATCTTTTGGCTCAAAGATTTGTATTAAGCTTTTTAATTTTCAAATAGTCTTCACTTAATAATCTAACTTTGAAGAATTTTAAAAATATTTTTGAAACTTTATAAATTTATAATAATTTAATATTAAAAAGAAAAAATTCATTAATCATTTTTTCTTTAGACTATCATGTCCTTAATATGTATATATATTTTAAAAGCAATTAAAGCCATATCTAATTAAATAATGTCATAGTAAAATAAAGACTGCAATAAAACTATTTTGAGCAGATTTTCGGTAAAAAGGCTGGGGGGGGGGGGAATAGATGATTTACATTCCCCAAAGAGTAATTTAAGTAATAAAACAAATTTTTGAAACGGAATTTAATTTTTTTAAATTTCATGAAAATGAGGTAACACCTGTGAAAAACATTTTTTTCCTACATTTTCTAAAAATAATAATTTCAAAAATAATTTCAGTCATTTGTGAATAAGTCTTGAAAGTTTCATTAAAATCTGATAATTATTTGATTTTTGCAAGAATCTCCAAATTAATGTTTTTCACAGAAAAAAAGTACTCTTGTAATACTAGATTATCCATAGTAAACACTGGTTAAAATTTGGTTACCCACTGACGAAAAAAAATTTTTTTTACTAAAATTTCAAACATGCTGAAAAGGGTTAAAATTTTAAAAAAAATAATTAAAAAATACTTTGCTCTTTCCTCCTAATTATAACAAACATTTTGACAGAAAAAACTTTGTTTTTATTAAGTTTATTCAGCAAATTAGTGGAGGTACCTAAATTGCTAAAACAAGCTGTTTTAAGTTTTTTTATTTCTTTTAAAAAACTCTTGATATCTTGCTAAAATGTTTGTCACAAATGACATTTTTTTTTGCAGGGTTTTTATTTATTTTGCTTTGCTTAGCATGTTAATACTGAAGTGAAGTTGTGTAAATTTCACTTTACAAGTTGGACATAAGAATTTTTCTCTTGCAGATACTAAATATTTGTATTCCAAATATTGATAGTTCTTATAACTTTGCTGCTGTAATTCTTTTATAAAGAGAAATATATCTTTTATACAAGATGTACATCTGAAAACTATTATTCCATCAATACCAAATATAACATTGCTCACAGTTAATCATAAAGAAACTTTTATGTAAATTTTTGTTTAACATGGTGTCAAACAAATCTGTAACTTTAATTTTGATAACTTTCTGAATGTGTGTAAACATAACAGGATGGTAATGAGAATGCTTAAGAAAGAATAGATTAAAAATATATAATTAGAAACCATAAAATGAGTTAAAAGAAGGTCCTAGAAATATTTGCACCTGATATGTCAGAAATTCAGATTTAGTATGACTAACATACCCAGTTGCCTCCAAGGTAATATAACAGATTTATAGTTTTCTAAAAATTTCTCAGGTAGAATTCTTGCTATGTAAGTACAATTAGTCCCCAACTGTTCATGTTGTTACCAAAATTCAGATCAGGGGTTCCACTTCACTGCATTCCAAAGAGAGCCATCCATTACTGGGCAAAAGGACATGAACATCTTATCAAAAAACATGCAATAAATCAAGGTCAGAGTTGCACAAACATCCTTATATAAATCAAACAGATGAAACCAGACCAAGAGAAGATGACAAGAAGATAAGTTTCTTTATAAACCCTTTTTCTTAACTTGTTGCTATTAACAAATGCACAGGCAAAAGCTCAGATAGACAAGAATAAAGTGACAGGACTAATGTATTTGAAATTACTATTAGAATAAACTTCCTATCAAAAAATTGTCAATCAAGCTACATAGGAAGATTAATGAGTTTTTATGCTTTATATATATTTTTTAGTTTATTTTCATTAAAACCAATATTAGTTGTTAAGAGAGTTTGTTAGTTTCTTCTATGAAATTGGTTTGTAGCAGAGCCAAAAAATTACCACAGAAATTTCACACCTGACTAATGGGGACACTGTGAAAACACCAACTGATGTCAAGTATACTACATTTTGGGGATAATGAAGAATAGCTTTTCAAAATGAAAATTCAGAGGTGGGGTTATATAGCGGCATAAAAAAATGTTCTATTATCAGCTTAAAAAATACTATTACATCCAGAGACCAACAGTTTTCTGAAATAAATTATTAGGTTATTACAAAAATAATGGCTGATATCAAAAGCACAGTTTTATTCTTGAAAAATTAACTGTAGAAATGTTGAAATTAGTCAAAATATGAGCCTTGAGCATATGTGCACCCCTGCTATCGATTGATGAGATTATTTATTCCTCGTTGATAAAAAGTCATTGGCTGTAATGCAATGAAATCTTTGTAAGCTGATTCCACCTCTGGTTTAGACCTAAACATTTTACCATTTAAAATATACTTCAGTGCTTAAAAAATTATAATCAGTGGATGAAAGTTCAGGTGAATAAGAAAGATGTGGTAAACTCTCATATCCCAAGTCTGTGAGTTTTTGCAAAGTCATTCTTGCAATATGTGGCCATGCATTATCGTTGAGCAGAATTGGACCACGTCAATTCACCTAAAGCAGGTCTCATTTTTTGCAGGTGTGCATATATTTCAGCAAGCCAATCACAGTAAAGCTCTACATTGATTCTTTGATTGACTTCCAGAAAGCTGTCGTGGATAATACCAATTGCAGAGTGTAATTATATATATATATATATATATATATATATATATATATATATAAAACTGAACTCAGAACAATAGTAAAAGTACTATAACAATATTTGTGTGGAACAGAGGTAATTAATTTTATTAATTAATTATTAACTATAACTAGAAAATCTTCTAATTTCTATTATAGATCAGAAGAAAACGTACTAAGAGAAATTTTCTTTATCCTCCCACTATGAGCAAAGGAAAACAGAGGTAATTAATTTTATTAATTAATTATTAACTATAACTGGAAAATCTTCTAATTACTATTATAAGTTAGAGGAAAACGTACTAAAAGACATTTTTCTTTATCCTCCTATTAGGAGCAAAGGAAAAGAAAACAAAACAAAAAAAATAACAAATGGTATTTCTCGGTTGTTATTTTAAACCAGAGAAAGAAGACGACGAAAGAAAAGACTTAGATATGTTGTAATGTAAGGAAGTGCCACGAACAATGGACGCTGGTTTCGGCCACCCATGGGAACTTAACAATTGTCATTCTAAACCTAAAAGAAAGAGATAAATTCAATTGTTGCTTTTCACTGGGCATTAGTAATAGCCGAAAAGAGATGTTACTTTTTATTATTGTATCTAATTGTCTTGTTATCTTAATTCTTTTCACAATTCACGCTAAAAAATATCTGATTCCGAGTTGAAGTAACTCAGAGAAAAGACATCAAGTTAAAGCAGATAAGGAAAATATTTTCCGTCGCCTGAAAATGTCAGTGACTCAGAAATGTATATTAAAAACGCAGGTGCGGAAAATTCTTATCTAAGTAACAATGTCAATAGACCCTTGTCAACTTGTTTTGGGCGAAGCCAGTTCGAAAACGTTAATAGCGATTATTTATGAAAAAAAAATTCCCGAAATTGTTTCGTGAGAAAGAAATTCGCCGGTTAAGTCCAGCCCAGAAAAGGGGTATGGAAAGATGACGTCATAAGACTGAGAGGAATCTCATTGGTCCTGTGAACCAGCGCCGAAAGAGGGAAACGATCAACAGTTGACGTCATGAAAAGAAGACTAATCTCATTGGGTAAACCAAAGACACAAACGAGTAGCAGCTAACCTCAGCATTCTGTTGGTTGCCGAGATGAGGGGTTAGACACCCAGCAACCGTCGCCCCCACACCATACAGGGTCCTGAGGGACCAAAAATCAGAGTTTTTTGGTGAGAGTGATCCAACCCGGAGCAAGAAATCCACCTCGATTCCGTTTCCGAAGACGAACTGCGCCAACCTACCCATATCCCAGCACTTCGGCAATTTCCGCGACATTCCGGAAAACAAGAATCAAGTTGACTAGACTTATAACGAACTTAGAACTCTGTTCAGAGCAGCGAGCTGCAGCCAGCCAGATTTCTCGTTATTGCTTAGGAGAATAATTCGATTTGCTTAAGAAACTTCCGTTCCGCTACCAGTTTGATAGAAGCAGGGATCGGGAATTATTCAAGAGACTATTGTGTATATTCTGTATATAAAGACGTTATTTTACAACATCGGTCCACTTATTTTTCTTGGTGCTATATTTTTTTCTTTTATTACTCAATTTTGTACACGCTTCCCAATTTGGTTTAGTTCGGCAGAGAGACAGCTAGTGGAGAACTCACGTGACTAGCTTGTGATTAATCAACACAACGTGGGACAAGGGAGATCACAGTGATAGTCAATCTATGACCAGCTATCTGGATCGAAACCAAAAGCGACCGGCCAGGTAGTTGCATATACTAAGCTTTATTCAACTAAAATAAAACTCAGCTGAAACTCATCCACCAGGACAGCTGTGGCTCAAGGCCAATTAAAATGGGAAGTGCAAGCCTTTAAGTTCGGCCAAAAATATCCCGTAGACCCTGCTTAAGGCAAGATTGGGCTCTTGTCTGTTCACCCCAGATGAGACATTTTTACCTTTGGCAAAGCCTTGTCTGGGTTCCTCTCTGCCCGAAGGCAGAGAGTTGATCAAAAGAGAGTTTCTAAAATAAAATTCAGCTACAAATGAAAAATAGAAATATGTTAGTTAAAAAATGAGTTTGGCAGAGTCTATTCTCGTATAGTGGGTGTAGAACACAAACTACCAGACAGTCACCATAATCTTTTGCTGATGCAACTTTGTTTTTGGGAAATGTTTGGCAGGCTCATCAGGATCAAGTCATTGACCTGATCATTCATGGTTATCATAAAAGATCCACTTTTCATCACAAGTGACAATTCAATCAAGAAAGGGATCACTGGTGTTACACTGAAAGACCATCGAGCAAACTTCAAAATGCCTAAGATTTTGATTTTCATTGAGAACATGAGGAACCCATTTATTGAATTTTTCACTTTGCCAATACTCTGCAAATGCTGTGAGATTGTTGCAGTGCTGACACCAAGCATCTGAAACATTTCTCTGACATGGATTTTGCTCAACAACTGCTTGCAATTGTTCGTTGTCAAGACTGCATGACCGTCCTCTACCTTCTTCATCTTCAAGGCTCTTATCACCAGTAAGGAATTTCTGGAATCCCCTTCGCACTGTCTAATCTCTTGAGGACCCATCTCTTCATACTCTGCTGATATTGGCAGAAGTTTGGGAGGCACTATGTCTAAGTTTGCACTCATGCAAGAAAAGTAAACGAAGATCATATTTTGTCATAATTAAGGGCTTCTATGCTTCAAGAATATGTCTGTCTGAAAATAAGTTAAATATTATTAAAAAGCACACATTAATTATTATGTATACCAAAATTCACCTAATATATACCGTGAATACTAAGTTAAAATGGCTTTTCAAAGTACAACACTATTATTTTTGTAACAACCTAATAATATTTTCAGTGTCCTCCAATCACAAAAAATAGCAACTTTTTTTTTATCAAGGTAAATAAATGTTAGTGGAAATTAAATTTCCTTCCAAAGATTCAATTATGCAATCTGAAAATTACTATTGTAAATCAGTTGTAAGGAGAAGAAACCGTGAAACACATGACCTTTTAATGTACACACAGAAATTACCGTACAAGAAAAAAAAATTTAAATGCACAAAATAATAAAATAAAAATTATTTAAAAAATACAATGGCTTGATGATTTGACATTTTTAAAAAAATTTAAAAAGAATTTCTAACCAAGTTTATTCATGTGGTCAAGTAACCTATTCAGAGATTTTATTTACACTTTACAGTGAATATAAAAATGACTTAAAAAATCCTCTTCAGATCAACCAGCCAACTGATTCTCATAATATAAACTGGACAGAGACTGTTATGCGCAGTGGCGATTGTGAAACTCTGAAAGTGGTGGGGTTGGGGCACTTAGGAACCGAGATTTTTCTGAGGACGGGGTGGGGGAAAACTCCAGCAGTGTTTTCATATTCATGCTACACCACTACACAACTTAGGAATGAGTTTGGGCATAATATCTTACTTCAAATTAAACGGAATAACTTTTCATTCATAATGGAGTTCTATTCTTGCCCTCTTTTTCACTCTCAAGCTGTTGGAACACTAGAGAGGTTAATTTCAAAACAAAATCAAAGGGTTAACGTCAGTTCTAGCAGAACAGTGTGATTTGTCTGCTCTGGTTTGTTTCCTCTTCAAAACTTTTTGAAGCACAAGAAATATGTTATAACTGCTTCGATTTTACTTATTTCTCTAGATTTCAACAAAAGTTAGTAAATTATTGTATTCATCGAAATTTACTTCTTAAAGAGTAGAGTCAATTTACGCTACTACTAGCTCATAAATGTAAGCTTGATCGAATCGTTAGACTCGGGGTATAGTCAGTAACTGAATAATTCACAGACGGGTTGAATGAATTACTCTAGGCTGACTTCGAATGACTGTTTGAAAGTGTTTGTACTTTGACGAAATTACTACTCATTTTCTATAGCTAACTTTTAAATATTTTTGAAACGTTATAAATTGTTATAGTTCTTAAAAAATGAAAAAAAAAATTCTTTTAAAATTTCATTAATAATCGAAAAAAAAAATGTTTTCTTCAGACTATAATATCCTTAATTTACATTATTTATTAAAGCAGTTAAAAGCTTATCAAATTAAATAATGTCATAGTTTTATTGCATTTTTTAATTTTTCTATTGGGAGCAGATTTTCAGAAAAAGGGCCAAATGGTTGAAAAAATAATAGATGATTTACATTCCCCAATGAGTCCTGCGTTAAACTAATGAAACCAATTTTGCCTACAAAATTTAATTTCTTGAACTTTCATGAATTTACGTGGAGCGGGGTAACAGATGTACAAAAAATATTTTTACCAAGAGTTTTTAAAAAATAATAATTTAAAGAATAATTGCATTAATTTGTGAATAAGTTCTGAAAGTTTCTTTAAAATCGGACAATTATTTGATTTTGCAAGAATTTCCAAATTAATGTGTTTTCCACCGGGAAAAAAAACTGAATTACGTAATATTACATTTTCCATTGTAAACTTTCGTAACGATTTAATTACCCGCTAATGAAAACCAAAACAAGATTTTTTACCAAACTTTCAAACGTGTTAGAAAAGATTAAAAAATACTTAAAAATACTTTGATCTTTCCTCTTAACATAAACATTTTGATGGAAAAAGTTCGTCCGAGGTCTTTTCTTGGGTTAAAACTGGCATCAATGCTTTCATCTCAGCCATTCGTACGCCTGGTTCTCCCCTGCATGCTCGGCTGCTATCGCCCACAGGAAACACTTCTTCCAGCTTTATCAGAGCCACGCATCTGACCATAATAGGCGTCTTTTTGCCTCTTCTCGTAGTGAGTGCAAGAGGATTCTTAATGATGCTAAGCTGCTGTTTGCCTACAAAATGAAGCAGCGCATAGCATCCCGTAAGTTCGGCTCCAAAGACTACTGGCGGCTCTGTAAAAGTGAATTAAATAACAGTAAGCCCTCAATCCCCACTTTAATCAATAAATTTAACATCTTCAGCGGACAAGGCCGAGTGCTTTGCTCGCAGATTCTTCACCAACTCGACATTGGATTATTCTGGGGTAGCCGTACCCAACTTCCCCACCGAGAACTCAAGTTCAACTGAGTGACATTCACATTACCCCCTCGTTGGTGTCTAACATAATTTCAAAGCTTGGCCCCCATAATACGAGCGGAGGCGACGGAATCCCAATCATTGTCCTGAAGAAATGTGTCTTTGAACTCTTCTCTGTCCTCTCCAAACTCTACAACTACTGCCTCTCTGCTTCTTGCTTTCCTGCCTGCTGGAAGTCCTCGTCTGTGGTTCCTGTATTTAAGAATTCTGGAGAACCTTCGGACCCCTCTAATTATTACCCTATCAGCCTCCTATCAATTTTTGGTAAAGTGTTCGAAGCTATTATCAATGCTAAAGTGGTTCAACATCTCACAGCCCACGGTCTCTGACAAACAGTATGGTTTCCGCTTCACCAGATCTGTTGCTGATATGCTAACGACCATCACTGAATATATATACCAGACTCTCGATAAGAACGACGAAGCTCGAATTGTTGCCCTGGATATCTCCAAAGCGTTTGACAGAGTCTGGCTTGCTGGCCTTCTACGCAAGCTATGGGGCTATGGTATAACTGGACGATTGTTTGATTTAATCTAGTCGTTCCTTTCAAATGTAGGTGGTATTGAACGGACATGCCTCCAGATACTATCATACAAACGCGGGTATCCATCAAGGCTCTATTCTAGGTCCTACGCTTTTTTCTGCTCTTCATAAACGATCTCCCTGATGTAATCAGATCCCAAGTAGGCATCTACGCTAACGACACTATCATTTACTCCCACCTAGATCAGAAATCCGTTGAGGTTGACAAAGCGAACCTCGCTGCTGAGATTGTGGTGGACTGGGGTAAGAAATGGCTCGTGAATTTTAATAATTCTAAACAAAGCTGCTCTCTGTTAACCACTATAGACAATCGCTCCATTAACATGGACCAGGCTAGTCTCCCTGAAAGCAAAATACTGCGCCTCATCAGCCTAACTCTCTCAGCCGACCTCAAATGGAATGACTATATCGAATCCATAGCTAAATCTACTGCTAAGAAGGTCGGTTCACTGTTTAGGACTAGGAAGTTTTTCCTATCTGAATCCATCCTGCACATATACAAATCTATCAACCACCCGTGCATTGAATACTGCTGTCACATCTGGTCGGGTCCCCTGCTATTCATCTCGGGTTTCTTGACAAAATCCAACGGAGAAATCTGCAATGTGATCGACCCCGACCTGGTAGCCTTTTCTCACCGACGAAATGTGACTTCCCTCTGTCTCTTCTACAAATACTTTCACGGCTTCTACTCCTATGAGCTTAGCTCTCTGGTATCCCTCTTCATTAATTTACTTGAGCTACTAGACTAGCAACTAAGTCCCGCCATTTTACAGTGAAATCAATAAAATGTAACCGCAGACTCCATCAGCTTCTTTTCTTGAACTTCCCGTCTGTAGAATTCCGTTCCGTATACTTGCTTCCCTGACAGCTACAATCTCCAAGAACTTAAATGTAAGAATTGCCATCTTCTATCTCCTTGACTCGCATCCTTTCCCTGTCGATCCTTGTATCATGTTCTTTTCCTCGTCCAATCTACTCTAATGCAGCTCTCTTCACACGAATGTTCTCATCCTTCTCTTACCCATTTTCTGACACCCCCTATAACTTGTTCCTTTTTCTCATCACTCTCCTCTTATGTAACCCCCTGTGCATCAGTGACAATACTGCTTTGCTTGTGGAGAAATGATTTAAAAAAAAAAGAAGCCCTATCGATTGTTCTGCATTTGTATTACTTGCTCTGATCTTATTCTAATCACAAAAATCACATTTCTTGTTCTAGTGTCTTAAAAATAAGCTACATTGTTGTCGCTCTATTTCCAGTCTAATTCTTCTATGTGTTCTATATAAGAATCTTAATTATTAGTTCTTTTATGTGGCTCTTCAATTTGAGTGTTTGATGGAGGTCACATTTATGTGCATACCGTTTTTAAATTGATCTATTAGGGTCTTACAATGTTTCACTTTTGTCATAGATTATATCTATCATTTTCATAACTCTGTCGAACCTTTCTCTACGGGTACATGAAAAAGATTTGAGGGAAATTTACTGTAGAAGTTTTTTTTAACCCCCCAAAAAAATAAAAAAAATTAAAAAAAAACTTATCTTTAAAAAAAAGAAGAAAGTGTCTGATTGTATATAATTTTCGCTAGTTATTGTGTATATTCTGTTTTTTAAATTGTTAAAATAAAAAAATATAGCCTAATATGAAACAATAATAATAAAACAATAATAATAAAATAAAACAATAGGAAAATAAATTAAATACGATGAAAAACAATTTCTACGATATTATTTTATAGAAAGAAGACGTATTTATTTATATATTTATATATTTATTTATTTATTGATTTTATTTACTTATTTAATTTATTTTATTTTGATAACCCTATTTTCGACCAACGACTTTAATGAAAAAAATAACTGAATATGCAGTGGACGAACAAATTATTATTTTTAAATCTCACAGCACTAATAAGCTTAAACGCATGTCAACTTTTTCTTTTCCATTATTTTTTTTTTTAACCTGCGTCTTTCTTTTTGAATTCCAGTCGCGTCTATGTCAGCTATCGCTTCGCAGCCCATTTAGGAGAAGGAAAACTCCGAACAACAACCCGCAACTCAAGGTATTAATCGTGCCGAGGAGTGAGTGAATGGCTACTGCGTTATGAGGTCACAAACGATCCCCTACAGGCTTCGGGACCCTGTTTGTAAAAGAGCGTTACCCAACGTGCCGGGCAACTTTGGGTGGACTTTTGGACCCGTGCGTCACTCGTGGGAAAAATATGAGAAATACAAATAGAAATAAAAAGTCCAGTATGGCTCTTCCAGTGGATAAACAGGGAGCCCGTTCTTCAGAAGGGAACCTACCTGAGGTCGAAAAATCTGCCATAGGAACAAACTCCTACACAAAGAATGAATCTTCAGCTCCCCACAACCAGGATAATCCTAATGATGGTCCTGAAAATTCTCCAGCTAGATCTATAACCGTATATTTAAAGAAAGAAAAAATAAAATGGTCCCGTGAGGAGTACAAAGTCGTTATGATTGCATTTCATGAAGCGTTACTCAAATCTCAAAAAAACATGACTCGCCAAACATATGACATTTGGCGTGAAAAAGTTGGTCAAGCAAATAGAAAGTATATTGACGAAAATAAATTAGCCAATGTACGAAGATACATCATGCGAAATAACCGATTGACAGAGGCTGAAATTAATGAGATAAAAAGAATTGTAACCAGAATAGACGAATCAACAAAATATGAAAAGGAACCGGAATCAGAAATAAAAAGTAATAACATCAAACAAGCCACAGGTCATAATGTAGAAACCGTGATACAAATCACTGTGAAGATAATGCTGTAAGTTTAAAAGTGCTGGAAAGGTGTGATCTGAGTCAGTTACAAGACGAAAATAAAACGAGTTCAGAACACACTGAACAGAATTATTTTACAGAAAACAAGAACAGTATACAAGAAGCCAAGGAAGAAATCAAGAACCATATAAGTCAAGAACCATATAAGTCAAATACAAAATATTGTAATGCAGGAACGAGAACAGCTCCCAAAATTACAACCAACAAAGCATAACCTCGAAACTATTAAGCTCTACAATGCAGCACTCAAATTAATTTTGGATGAAGAAGACACTCATATAAATCTCAATGAAGCAATATATGCATCAGCAATAGCAGCAACAAAAAAATTGAACATCAAATTAAAAACAAGGCAGTCTCGCAGACATGAAGATCCATCCTGGAAAAGAAAAATAGAAAAAGAAATCGAACAACTTAGAAGTGAATTATCAGTACTGGATGAACTGACTAGAGGAATAAATGTAAGAACTAGGAAAGGCAGAAGAGTCGAAAGAAAATACAACATTAGAAATGAAAATGAACTCCTATCAACTAAGGAAAAAATAATGCAAACAATACAACTGAAGGATCAAAGAATAAGACGCTATGAGAAAAGATCAAGATTCTACAGACAAAACAAGGTTTTTCAAACCGATACAAAGAAATTTAACAGGGAAATAGGTAAAAAAAAGGTTGAAGTGACACCCCGCCTCAAATGGAAGAAGTTACACAGTTCTGAGAAAAAATATGGGCTTGCCCTAAAGAACATAACAAAGAAGTAGATTGGATTGCACAAGAGATAGAACGAATCAAAAATAAACCAGAACAAACATGGGCTGGAATTACAGAAGAGGATGTTAAATTTGCACTAAAAAAAGAAAAAGCACACAATTGGAAATTTCCAGGTATAGATAAAAATTTCTAACTTTTGGCTATATTATTTAAATACAGCACATAAAACACTAGCCAAAGAACTTCAAGAAATGGTTGACGATCCCACTAAAATTCCTGCATGGATGACCAAAGGAATTACATTTCTTCTACCCAAGAATAGTGACACAAACAACCCGAAAAACTACAGACCAATTACATGCCTTCCGACAACATATAAACTATTAACATCTATTTTAACAAAACAGACATATTTATTCTTAGAAAGAAATGACATGTTACCGCTTGAACAAAAAGGGTGCAAACGTGGCTGTTACGGATGTAAAGATCAATTGCTTATTAACAGAATGATGCTGGAAAACTGCTACAGCACAAAGGAAAATCTTAGTACTGCCTGGATAGATTATCGTATTCGATAGTGTGCCACATTCCTGGATTTTAAACACTTTAAATATATACAAGATATCACCCGTCATCAATTTCAAACAGTGCATGTCTATATGGAAAACAACCCTTTACCTCAATCATATAAATGGAACCTGATGAAATAAACATCAAAAGAGGTATATTTCAAGGTGATTCTTTGTCTCCCTTACTATGCTGCATATCATTAATAGCACTAACCAGTCAACTTAAAACAGAATGTGGTTATAAAATAGGCCAAAAGAAAATAAGCCATCTATTTTACATGGATGACTTAAAGTTGTATGCTAAGAATGATAACGAGCTGGAAGTTCTTCAGCAAACTGTAAAATGCTTCAGCGAAGACATTGGAATGAAATTCAATTTGGATAAATATGCTAAAGCTACAGTTTTATGTGGATCACTACAAGAAACATCCTCAATTAGCTTAGACCCTGCTGTAACAAAAGAATTGAAGCCAGAAGAAGCTTATAAATACCTATGTGTAAATGAGAGTGAAAAAATTCACCATAAAATATTAAAGAAATAGTATGTAAAGAGTACTATAGAAGGCTACGAATGATATTTAAAACTGAATTGAATTCTCAGAACAGAATTATGGCCATTAATAGCTTTGCAATCCCAGTTGTCCAATATAGTTTCAACATCTTAAACTGGACTCTAAACGACATCAGGCGAATGGATTCTAAAACAAGAAAGCTTCTTTCTAAGCATAAGATGCATCATCCAAAGGCTGATGTAGACCGTCTATACATACCCCGTAAAGAAGATGGAAGAGGTCTTATTCAGCTAGATTTGTCATACAAGACAACAACTATTGGCTTATTAACATACATAGAAACAACAACAGACTGGATGATACAATTAGTAAGGCAACATGAAGAAAGAAAAAATATTCAATAATAAAAGAAGGCAGGAAATACAAACAAGATTTACAGTTAGTAGATTCTGTAGAAAAGGAAAACAGAAGCCAAGAACCAACTATTGCGGCAAAAATATGAAAATGAAAGCCAAAGATAAAGCTCTTGAACAGATGAAACAACGCTGGCAAGACAAACCTCTGCATGGCCAATATCCAGAACGTGCCAATAAATTCAATGTTGATAAAGTTAAAACTCATCGATGATTACGTGCATCTGGATTAAAGTCTGAGCCTGAAGGCTTTATTCTTGCAGCGCAAGACCAAAGTCTTTTCACTAGAAACTTTCAGGCAAATATTATATATAATAATATGGATCCAAAATGCAGATTTTGTGATAAACACCAAGAAACAATAGACCATCTAATCTCAGGCTGTTCTGTACTTGCCCCAAATCAATATAAAAATCGCCACAATAGAGTGGGGCAATATTTACATTGGACAATATGCAAACACTATGGAAAATCTGTAAACAAACACTGGTATGAACATCACCCAGCACCGGTTACAGAAATAGAAGATATCACCATCTACACAGACAAAAATTGAAGCAAATAGGCCAGACATTATTGTTAAAAACCAGAAAGAGAAAACTTGTCTATTAATTGTTATGGCTTGCCCAGCGGATTGTAACATAGAAATTTGAAATAGGAAATTGAAAAACTGTCAAAATATAAAGACCTGGAAATTGAAATAGAAAAGAATGTGGAAATTGAAAACAAGAGTTGTGCCAGTAGGTGCACTTGGAATGATAAAAAAATGGAACAAAACAACACATTGAAAGAATCCCTGAAAACCCCAGCTTAAGAGATATACAAAAATTGTCTTTTATTAAGTACAGCCCACACTAAGGAGAACTTTGTTCATGTAACGCTAGGGATGATGGGGAAGATAGAAAAAACATGAAATGGAGCCATAACAACACGCTACAACCTAGCTTAGGTCTTCCCGCAGACTTGGTTGGTAGTGCGACCATAGTAGAATTCGAAATATGATTATTAATAAGAATAAGAAGTGTACGAGTACCATGAACTCATTGTAATGGTAACATGCGTGCGCTTGACTATCGTTTATGTTATAACGACGGAATATCTCACTTCAAGTAGGGAATATAAAGCCGATGACTATACAACGCTGTATTGCGTTTTCTATACAGAATAGATAAATTAAATTTTTTAATCAACTTCAATGTATGCGAAAGTTATTTTCAAGGGAAATAACTTAATAGTCTTTTTCGTAATTACCTCCCTTATGAAGTCCGTACGCAAAAAGCTATAGAAATAATTTAAAATGTAATTTACTCACAAATATTCTGCAGAATCCTACATTTCTGTGTAAAAATTTCTCCAATTTTTCAAACATGTACGGAAGTGAACAAATAAAACGAATGATAATGAACAAAAGAAAACATTTTTCCTTTGATATTTTTGTGGCCAAATCTAACAAAAACAATTTCTTGGTGGGGGGGGGGGGGGGACACATTTCACTTCAAGCGAGTGTAAAAGATAACCATGCACCAAACAAACGGCAAAAGATGAAAAGAACGCCAGCCTTTGGCACCGCAATTTAGAATGTGTTAACCAGACTGACGACTTCCAAGAAATAGACGATGCTTGCAAAACTACGATCATCTCTAAAAGATGAGCACTACACCTTATTCAGGTAAGTAAAAAGGTATTGATGAAAGCAGAAATCACAAGAGTTGGGTATATATATATGTGTGTGTGTGTGTGTAGTCGAACTTGAGGTGTTGATGGAGTAAGGTTTAGTAAGGCTGTGTTCGTGTTCTTAACCAACTTCACAACTATTTTTCATTTACTTTCACAAGAAATGACAATCCTGACAAAATATAGAAATGATTAACTCAAACAACAGGTTGTGCAAACAAAATATAACAATAATAATTTTATATAAACGAAGAACAATTTAAACAGTTCAAGAAATACAATTACATTCACATATGAAAACAGACCTGTGATGTCGAACTGATGAGGAATGTTAAGATGAGTTTTAACATGAAATAGTCAAGGATGAAATATGGTAAAAATGTTTGATTGAAAGTTCGATTCGTTTACAAATATACAACCGAAGTGTGGTGTGGCGAATGTTCATAGATTTGCACGTAATGTAGGTTGTAGAAACAAAAATGAGATTTCCGTACCTTGCCGAAAACATTTGAATATCTTGATCTTTTTCATTATAAGAATATTCAGTATTCATTTTTTTGTGTTACATAAAGGTAATAAGTATGAATATAAGTCTGAATAAAACTTTTCACGGAGATTAAAAATATCAGTGGTCGAGAAATAGTCAAAGAATATTTTAAAGCAAGTGAGTGAAGTTCTTGACGGTAGTGAGGAAGGTCTTTCAGTATGTGAAGAATGCAGTGAGTGACCCCCAGAATCCATTAGCACTTAGAAAGATAGCGCGCGAAAGTGAAGTGCGGCTGGTCGAGGTTGTTGACGGTGACCAGCGTGGATTCGGCTAGCATTCTGGGGAACACTGAAATTTGATTCGAAAATGTGGTTTATATATGTTTTGAATCGGCTCAGCTGAGCTTGTTGAATTTTGGCGCTAAACTGGATTTAGGCCAATGAGATTGCTAAAAACGCAATCCGTGACTGCGATTGGTTGATTCGCTGATATTGGATCGTTCCAATATGTTTTGACCTGAAACTGGGGTGGATAGCTTATGCTATTCCCACAATACTCCCCCAGATTACAGGTCAGTTGAAGAAAACGAAACTGAGCTTAATATGTCGAGAAAAAAAAGTTTCAGGATTGTGGGGAAAATACTCTCGGTAGTCGATATGGCTGTTAATAAAGATATCTTCCAATTAACCAACGCTCCACTTGAGTTGATTTAGTCCCCGATGCCGTGCATGTGAAATTGGTATTTAGAAGAGTTAACAGTCGAAAAAGAAAACTGATTTGCAAAGCGATGAAGTTGTACAGAGTATCGACGCGTGTTTGAAGAAAAAGACATCTATGGGTTCTATTTTGAATTGTTTTTGGATGTCCTCATTATCCAGTATAAGTAATTCGAATTTTTATCCATCTCTTTAGTGTTCTTGTTGAATGAAGAAAATACGTCAGTGAATCGACGTAGCAAATGATGAAAGAAGCGCCCTCGAATAGCGAATGATGAAAGAAGCGCCCTCGGATAGCGAATGATGAAAGAAGCGCCCTCGAATAGCGAATGATGAAAGAAGCGCCCTCGGATAGCGAATGATGAAAGAAGCGCCCTCGAATAGCGAATGATGAAAGAAGCGCCCTCGGATAGCGAATGATGAAAGAAGCGCCCTCGAATAGCGAATGATGAAAGAAGCGCCCTCGGATAGCGAATGATGAAAGAAGCGCCCTGGAATAGCGAATGATGAAAGAAGCGCCCTCGGATAGCGAATGATGAAAGAAGCGCCCTCGAATAGCGAATGATGAAAGAAGCGCCCTCGAATAGCGAATGATGAAAGAAGCGCCCTCGGATCGATGTAAAAAATGCGCCTTCGAATATACGTAAATGGTGAAAAAGGCGACTTTTAAGCGACGATGCGTCAAATGATGAAAAAGAAACGTCTTCGGAGCGACGTTGTGCCACTCTTTTTCTAAATAGTCTGGGAGAGATGACAGTTGTGCTGTCTAATGTGCGATTGTATGATTGTGCAGTGTTCTATGTGTGGTCGAAGTGATTGCATGATGCAATGCAATGCTATCCTCTGAGCAGCCAGCTCGATGTATTGATTCGATGAGAGGATGATTCTTAGACTGGAAAATCTGCATCAGTCTGTTATGATACGAAAACAATGCTAAGTCTATGCATGCAGACTTAGTACGAAACGAGATATAGCTCGTACTCGATGTAACTACCCGCAATAAATAAATACACACGTGCTCCGTTCCCGGTCCTCGTCTCTATTCATTATACCACATATCACTTCATGGTGGCAGCGGTAAAACCGAATCAAAAACAAAGATTGACCCCATACACATCTATAAACCTAATCAAAACTCTGTACGGAAAGGAAAAGAGAATTAAATCAGCCCGAAAAAATTAATACGACAACTACGGACGCCGGCCAGCCATATTGCCTCTCGCAACCAAACACTTGTAAGTACGACACAAACTTACTACACCGATATTCGAAAGAAATCTTGTTTAGAAAAAAAAAAACCTCTAATCTTATTACATCTCGAATACTTACTGTCTACTGGATAGTTTAATTGTAATTTGTGTAATTTTTCCCATCCGTCTAATACACGTTGATACTACAGGGAAATACGTTCTTCAAAAAAGACCAACCTTAACCCGAGACAAAACGCCTCATAACGAAATGGCAACCCGTCTCCCCGAAATGCATTGGTCTGACCCCGACCTGAGCGAGGCGCTATTATTATTCAAACAAAAGATGACATTGTACCTAGAGGACGAGGAGATAACGGACACGGTAAAACAGGCCAGGAAAATTTGCCGTGGCATCGGAGACGAAGGGTTAAAGAGACTTAACGCCAGTGGGCTGACAGAAGAAGAGAAACGGTCACCACAAAAACTATGGAAGTTTTACGAAGCACAAATAAACACAAACGTGCACTTCCGAATTCACAGGTTACATTTAATGCAATATAGGCAAAAACCTGATGAAAGTTTAGACGACTTTGTCACTAGAGCCAGGACGCTTGCACTAAAATGCGATTTTTCCGAAGAAGAACTGCATGAGAGGATTATTGAACTGATAATTGCCTCCACACCATATGATGCTTTTAGGAATGAACTTTACAGCAAGCCCAAGGGACACAAGATCGCTGACGTCCTCGCCGAAGTCAGAAAATTCGAAGCCCTCTCAGCCGGAAACAACCAACTGCAACAAATCTGCGGGTCACAAAACGAAAAGATTCACAGCATACATAGGGGCAGGAAATGCAGAAACTGTGACACATGCCACAAGCCACGACAATGTCCCGCATATAACGATGAATGCTCCGCATGTGGGAACAAGGGTCACTGGGCCAGATGCTGTAGGTCGTCAAAACAACAGAGAGAGAGTAGAAGTCATAGCCGAAGCCACAAAAAGCAACCTCACCACAACCGCCACCATAGTCAGAAAAGAAAACCGGAACGTGGAAGAAGGAACCAAAATGTCGACAACATAGACATTGATAGTGATAGTGACAACTATCACAAACACTTCTATTCCATCACAATAAGTGACAAATGTATGGACAGCATCGACAAACAGCCCAGGAATGAAGCTTATACAATCCTAACCATAAAACCTCCCCGCGTACCCAATCCACCACATACACTCCGCTTGAAGATTGACTCTGGGGCATCAGGGAACACCCTTCCTATGAGAACGTTCCGACAAATGTACGAAACCAACAAAGCTGTCCTAAACATCCTACAACCATCATCACACATAAGACTTACTTCCTATAGTGGCGACACAATCGCCTGCGCAGGGACCATCAACATCCCATGCAAATACAAAGATTCCAAATGGATAGATGCCACATTTTATGTGGTAGATGTTCCAGGACCAGCCGTTGTAGGTCTACCTACAAGCGAACAGCTCAACCTCATCACGATAAACGTTGACGCTATAAAGAGCGCAACACCAAGAATATCTCATACACCTATCCGTGATGTTGAGCAACTCAAGGAAGTATACCCAGAACAGTTCGATAGGATCGGAAACTTCAGCGGAACCGCCAAACTCCTGCTAAAGGATGATGCAGAGCCATTCATCGACCATCCCCGTAAATACAGCATCCACCTCAAAGACAAAATCAAGGAAGAAATCGAAAGGTTGATACAAGAGGATGTGCTGAGAAAAGTAGAAGAGCACACAGATTGATGCTCAAGCTTAGCTTTTAGCACAAAAAAGGATGGATCCCTCAGGATATGCATCGACCCTCAGAAGCTAAACTCTAGTTTAAAGAGATGCCCTTACAGGATACCCACGGTGGAAGAACTGAACCCAAAATTTGCGAAGGCAAAAGTATTCAGCAAGCTGGACGCCAAAGCAGGATATTGGTCAATTCACCTGGATGAACAATCCCAGCTACTGACAACCTGTAGAACACCATTTGGAAGGGTCTGCTGGAAACGACTACCATTTGGCTTAAGTGTCTCGCAAGACATATTCCAAGCAAAAATGGACCAAATCCTTGAAGGCCTGGAAGGTGTAGCTAGCATAGCCGACGACGTAGCGGTATATGGAGAGGATGATGAGGAGCATGACAGAAATCTGCTAAACCTAATGGATAGAGCAGATAAAACTGGTCTTGTCTTCAACAGTAAAAAATGTGCTATCAAAAAACGTAGCATCACATTTTTTGGAAACATATATACACCCACAGGTATCAAGCCAGACCCTACCAAGGTACGTGACATCCAACAGATGCCACAACCACAAAACAAGGACGATCTACAGCGCTTCTTAGGGATGCTGAACTATCTTTCCCAATATATCCCAAACTTTGCAGAAAAGGCACACCCGTTGCGCGGCCTCCTAAAATCACAAACACCCTGGATTTGGGATCCAAACCACCAACGGTGCTATAATGATCTAAAAGAAATGATCACTGCCGACGCCCTCCTAGCGTACTATGACCAAACAAAACCAGTAACACTGGAAGTAGATGCATCGCAGAAGGGTCTGGAGGTAGCACTGACACAAGCAGGCAAGCCAATCGCATTCGGTTCCAAAACGCTGACTGAATGCCAATCTAGATACAGCAATATCGAGCGCGAAATGCTTGCAATTGTACATGGTATTCAGCGCTACCATACGTACCTTTATGCAAGTACTTTTACAGTAGTGAACGACCACAAACCCCTAGTCACTATATGCTCAAAGCCATTGCACTCAGCACCACCACGTTTGCAACGTATGCTGTTAAAGACACAAGGATACAACTTCAGGGTAGTCTACCGCCCAGGCAAAGATATGATCCTTGCAGACACACTTAGCCGACTGCCCAACCCAGAAAACAACAGTGTCGTCGAACTAGACGAAAGAATTGATGGCATTGACACAGGAGCCGATGATGAGCACCTCACCATTGCAACCATCAATTTCTCAATGGAGAAAAGAACTTTGCTATGCAGGGAAACCACAAGGGACCGAACACTAAATCTCCTGAAGGAAATCGTATTTCAAGGATGGCCAGAAACTATTCGAGATGTACCGACTGACATCAGAATATACTGGTCATTCCGCGACGAACTAGCCCTCGAGACAGGAATACTTTTAAAAGGAAAACAAGTTCTGATCCCAGAATTCATGAGGGACGACATTCTACATCAACTCCATGAAGCCCACCAAGGCATTGAGAAAACCCGTCGACTCGCAAGAGAGAGTGTATACTGGCCAAACATAAATAAGGACATTGAAAAAATGTGCCAGTCATGTTCGCTTTGCCAGGAACACCAAGATGCAAACAGGTGTGAACCAATTGAGCCACATAATATCCCATCACAACCGTGGCAATACATTGCATCAGACCTGTTTGAAGTAAATGGACGCCAATACCTCCTCACTGTGGACAGGTACTCAAAATACCCAGTGGTTGATGAAATTCCTACACCAATATCCAGCAAAGCAGTAGCCGACAAAATCAAGAGCTACGCATCTTTATTCGGACGACCTGACCAAATCATGACGGACAATGGACCACAATTCACCGGACAAGCTTTCCAGAACTTCATTACTTCATGGGGTATCAGACATATCACCAGCTCACCACGCTTCGCAAGAAGCAACGGGTTCATTGAGAGACATGTACGGCATGTCAAATCAGTAATGAAGAAATGCTTGAAAAGCAAGGGTGACATACAACTTGCACTACTGCAGATCAGAGCAACTCCAATAGATAGCAAGCTACCATCACCCGCTGAACTACTATTTGGACGAGCTATACCCACGACGCTACCCAGCCGAGTAGAGCCTGGAAAGGAAGAGTACCGACAAAGATTAGAGGAAAGGTCCGAAGAAATGAAGAAAACCCATGATGGTAGGATGCAAACCATAGACCTACCACCACTATACCCAGGCCAACATGTAACCATAGTAAACCAAGCAGACAAGCTATGGTACCCCGGGACAGTTGTTCGGAAGGACGAGGACAACCCAAGGAGCTACATTGTACAGACTCCAAACGGGAACAGACTTCGCCGCAACAGAGCCCACCTTCGTTCTGTACCAATACGGACTACAATAAAAAAAAAGTCCACTTCGACAGCCCTACACCAACAACACAAAGCACGGGACAAGCCCACATACACAGTGGACAGAAACAAACTATCACGCACCACAATAACACAAAAAGCACACAAGAAGACCCAATCCAAAAAAGTCCTACTCGTACTCGATCTGGACGGGCCATAAAAACCCCAGCACGATTCAAGGACTAAAATAAACACTAACACATAACTAAACAGGGGGGATGTTATGATACGAAAACAATGCTAAGTCTATGCATGCAGACTTAGTACGAAACGAGATATAGCTCGTACTCTATGTAATTACCCGCAAGAAATAAATACACACGTGCTCCGTTCCCGGTCCTCGTCTCTATTCATTATACCACATATCACTTCACAGTCTGCACAACCCAAAGCTGAATATCGGTACTAAAAATGAGCAGCGCCATTTTAGCGGTTCCAACTGGAGTTGGGGGTAACTCGATCAGCCATCTTGAATTGTTACCTCGAGCAGGACGGCGTCTGTGGGATAGTTCTTTGGCGGGAAGAACGAAGAGTTGTCGAAAAGGTTGTAATGACGAAGCGTTAAAATAATAGAATGTCCTCTTTTTTTAGAAAGAAAAAAAATCGGAGTATTCGTGTAGTTATGAGTGATGGTTCGGCCATGCTATACAGCGTCTGTGGGATAGTATTTTTGACGGGCAAAGCACGTGGGTTATTTTTAAACAAAAAGGTAATTTACAGTAGACTGACCGTTGGGGTACTAATTTTTTTTTTTTTTTTTGTCTTTTTAAAAAAAAATGTCTTGAAAAACCAAATTGTAGATGCCTTGAGAACGTTAGGGTTGCCAATTTGTAGATTTCTCCTTGTGAACATCATGATTACCAAATTGTGGATATGTTTTTTTTTCTTGTGAACGTCGGGTATCACCAATTTGTTGAGATGTACTTGTGAACGCCGAGGTTACCCGTTTGTTGCGAAACTTGTGGTTTATATATTTTTTTAATCGGATCAGATGAGCTTGTTGAATTTTGGCGCTAAACTGGGTTTAGGCTAATGAGACTGCGATTGGTTGATTCGCTGATATTGGATCGTTCCAATATGTTTTGACCTGAAACTGAGGTGGATAGCTTATGCTATTCCCCCCACACACACACACACTATATATATATATATATATATATATATATATATATATATATAAACAAACTACTCTGTGTGATTGAACCTCTAGCTGGTTTAGAGGACTTATCAACTTTGTGACCTCCTTGAAATCGCTAAAAAAAGATAATAGAGTATGAATAAAAAAGGTCTCAACCTTAATTTAAATTTTTTTTTTCCATCAAAATGTTTATATTATTATTTAGAGGAAAGATAAAAGTAATTTTTCATTATTTTTTTTTTAATTTTTCATTCCCTTCTAACATGTTCGAAAATTTGGCAGAAAATCTTGTTTTGCGTTAGCGGGTAACCAAAACGTTTACGATTGTTTATAATGGAAAACGTAATGAAGACATCACCCACTTTTTTCCCGGTGACAAACACATTAATTTGGAAATTATTGCAAAAATCAAATAATTGTCGGATTTTGATGAAACTTTCAGTACTCATTCACGAATGAATTAAAATATTTTTTTAAATCTTGGTAAAAATATTTTTCTTTTTACCTATGTTACCCCGCTCCACGTAAATCCATGAAATTTTAATAAATTTTGAACTGTTCCGGTCTATAATTTTGTTAGTTAACGCAGGACTCATTGGGGAATATAAATCATCCATTCTTCTTTTTAATTTGGCCTCAGTATCCGAAAATCTGCTCCGAAATATAAAATAAAAAAAAGAATAAAACCCTGATATTTAACTTGATAAGCTTTTAATTGCTTGAATAAATAAATAAAAATTGTCTGGGGGGAAAATTTTGGGATTACTAATAAAATTTTGAAAGAACTGTCTTCATTTTTTCTTTTACTATAATAATTTATAAAGTTTCAAAAACCTTTATAGGAGTTATGGGGAATGCTTAATTTCCCCAACACTATATTTTTTAGGCACACAAATGAATGACGAAACTTGCTTTTAGAACAACAACAAAGAATGGTTTATTATACAGTAAACGTACAAGATTGGTAGTATGTAAGTGTCCATGGTGAAGCTAGCAGCAGCGTCTTCCGCGAAAGCATTCCATGGGGAATCAGTGGCAGCGGTGTGAGAGAGACGTCCGTTACTGCCGCGGGCTCATGGCTCTCTGCCTTTCGTCCGTTCTACCAAAATGGACTAGGAAAAATAGTTCTAGAGAGGAATCAATGCGCTCCGCCCGTTGATTGGTCAGTGAGTGACCGAATCTCCGGTCGGGGGCACTGATTCGCGAAAGGAAATAGATCTGTGGCTGCTACACCTTTTTCAAATTTGCAAAGAACTGTTGCAGTTAGATTTTTTAGTTGCGAATTGATGATTATATTGCCTATGGAAAATTGAAAAGTTTAATAAAAATCCTTTTGCCTTGATAATTTAAAAGTGTGTGTGTGTGTGTGTGTGTGTGTGTGAAAATGTTCATTTTTTATTAAGCACGATGTTCCGTAGGGGACATATTGATTTTAGAAGCTAAGCATTGCGGATTATTTCCCTTACATGGATACCACAGGAAACCGCAGTATTTTCTTACGCTTATAATATTGGATTACATTACAATGAAATAAAATAATTAAAAAAAAAATAAAGTGTAAACATTTGTGTAAGTATTAATAAAATGAAAAGTACTATAAAAATGTAATAGCTTTAACTTATGACAATCATGCGAATAATTCGTAAAAGAATAAAATGAAAAATAAAATATTAAAAAATATGAATTAATAAATTAATTCATACCATAACATTTAATGAATTTTCATAAATTGATAATAATAAAACACTATAACATTGCAAGAATTTCTAAGTTACCTCATTATTTATTAAATTTAAAGCTATTAAATATTTAAATTAATTTAAGAAAAGTTTACATTATTTTAAAAGAAAATTCATTTTTTCAGAAACTATATTCAGACGTAAGCTAATGCAACTAAAATTCAATAAAATATTAGTTCTTTTAAATTACTAGGTAGATATCATTCAAACGTCACGTGTTTCAAGGGTTGTTCCTCTTTAAAAAAAAAATGGTTATGTTCACAGTCATTAAATTATATCAATTCTGGTGAACCATACTTAGGCTGTCAACTCGTCAATTAGCACTTTATAAATCTTATCTCCATGACTAAGAAATACCTTTTTACTTAAATCTATGCCGTAAACAAGTAATATTTGTTTCAAATCTGATTAATTTTAATTTGCTATTTTTTCCAGAATTAACAAGTCACAGAAATATATATATATATATATATATATATATAGCAAGATTTTTAAAACCGAGAATTCAATTAACTTTTGTTTACAAATGTATTGATCGCTCTTTTTGAGCGATCGATACATTTGTAAACAAAAGTTACATTTTGGCAACAAAATTAAAAAATTGAAAAAAAATCTCAAACTTTTATATTCCAATCAATATAATTTCTGTTTGAAATAAACCAGTGTATTTTGCTTACTGGAAATAGTAAATTTAATCATTTAGCTTTCAATTAAAACTAAAATAAGTTTCAAGAAAACTTTTTTCATTTTTATAATTCAGTGGCGTACCTCTCCAAGCAACACCCGAATTCAAAAACCAGTTTTAGTTTCAACTTGACAACACCATCAAGAGAATTCCAGCATATGATTTTTTTACATTGTTGAGGATGATAGTTCTAAGGTGAGCGCAGATCAAGAGTACTGGGCAAGCGTGATAGATTCTCGTGGCATAAGGAAATGAACGACAGTCAAAAGATTCTTAAAATTCTACTGATTGCGTGTAACAAGCACCTATTTCTAGAATAAACCTTGCCATAAAGCATCCTAGAGACTTCAGAGGTCAAATCAAATCTCGAACAGAGGCGACTCCCTGCAATACAGTGCTTACTATATCACTACGACACTAACCACACCATGACATAATCAAAGGTACAACTAAAACCAAAGAAATACCACATTCAAAGAAGAAATGCCACTGGAAAATTAAGATTCCAAAAAATATCCAAATAAAAACCAGAAATTAACAGAGAGGCATGTGGAGGCCCTTCCCAGTGACTCATAACAGTGCGTAGAAGACAGTTGGCACTCCCTTTTGAACATCATCTAAAATGCAGCAGTCTCGATCTATGGCAAGAAGGCACACAATAACAAGGCTAGTTCGAGGCCAACATTTCTATATTAGAGCTGGTCATGAACGCTACAAATTAGATACTTAAAGGTACTCGCATCAAGACCAAGAAAACTGTATATCACTGCGCTAAGGGCTAGTTAGCTCCAACTGTCAGATCAGTCAGTTAAGTGCCATGTGTGATACACCCTTGGGCGATCATGTCTCGAAAGAGACATGACTGACTGGGCAGAAGATTATCCCGCAGTAGTTTGCCATTGCTTTCTGCGGTAGACTGGTTGCCGACCAAGGCTATAGAACCCAATCTGTCCTGCTATTTAACCCATAACTGGAAGGAAGAGACGGATTAATACCTTTCCCAAGGGTATTTGCGCGTAAGTGAATACAATGGATTCAACTGGAATTCGAACTCGGCTCCCCGGTTTCTCGTTCCGAGCCGATATCCACTGTACCACAAAGCATCCAAAAGGTTTCGGACGCCGGCAGCACAAGGAAATGTGCATTACGTCTACAAGAGAGATCTGAAACTCACAGCCATTAACACTGGTAGGTGAGAACAGCGAGTAGACTATCGCAACGGCTGTTGCAAATGTTGATCAGGGAAGCGTCATGAAAGTTGAGAAAAGGCGAAACAAACAGCAAAAGACAACGCAAGATCCAGAGAGCCATCTTAAACCATCATTCCACATTCCAGTTTTGTTTGTCAAACTTGCAGAATAGATTGCCATGCAAAGACCGGACTGATGAAACACTCCAGGCTCTGCTTACAAAATAACTAAATTTTGACAAAAGAAAAAAAGACGCCAATATTATCACACGTATGCCTACTACTAAGATCAGCTGCCATCCGAACGACATGAACTGAATTGCACCCACTCCTCAGTGGGTCAGCCAGAAAGAGCAGAAAACAGTGAGGACACAATGTAGCTTAGAAAATAGACAGGCTACCCGCGGCGACACACATTAGCACTCCCTTACCTTCTCGCGTGTTGTTTTCTTTATCTCTCCTCCTTCCTCGTCACCTAACCACTGTCAACACAAGGAGAAACAAGACATTACTACTACTTTGTTGATACACACAGCGAAAACATGGACTTACCTTTTGCTAAAACAAACAAACTGTATTCTGTAAACTCTTTACTACACTTTCTCTTAGATTTTCACAGCTGATAATTTCATACATACAATTTGATAAATAATTTTCTATTTATTTATACAAACGAAACAGTTTTATATTCTCTCAACCTTCTGATCTGGAGTAAATTGTTGAGATGTCGGTTATGTTTGGCACAAGCTCAATTTAATAAACCTCATCGAGCTCCCTACTTTCTCATCGTACTTCAGTCAACAAAAGCTTTGTATTTCCTATCGTTTTTTTATTTTATTTTTAGTTCCAAATATGCTAAAATTAAACATTTTTTAATGTCATAACCTTATGGACAGAGATAATCACGGTTAACATCTGCGAATTGCCAATATAGTCGAGTTATTTTCTGTTGCTTCTTCCATGAATTGAAATTCAGAGTTATCTTTACCTTAGATTGGTTGTCAAGTCCGGAGAAGCCAGTGTGGAGAGAAGGGATATGATACATATTCATTATTAATATCTTAAGTGCATTTGCATAAAAGGGAACTCAACAGACAAACATTGCTCACTGATTATCCGTGCTATAACCGTTACAAATAAATATTCATTTTTTTTATTAAAATGGCATTTTCCAGATTAAAACGTACGACACACACACTTTTCCGGAGTAAGCGAAGGCCAAATGATAATAAAACAAAATAGAACTGATGCTACAGTAATCTTTAAAGTAGAAAGGCATTCCTGCCTTGAAAAGTAGCAGTCAGTGAGAGAATATTGTTTGTTGTCGATAATATTATACCATAATTTTTTTTTAATAATCGTATTTTGGTATAAACGCTTCATTATTATCAAAAATAAACAAAACAAACATGAAAATCTAAAATTTATTAAAAACAAGTCAAGAAAAAAACTGCCGTTATAAGACAAAAAATTCATAGCTGCGTATGAAAGAACGTAGCGATCTAGTTTAGCATTATAATTACTTTGTAAAAACAGAACCCCCACTTAAAATCGCAAAACATTAATTTTTCTCAAAACTGCCAACTTATTTCTGAAAAAAAAAAATGTCTTATACAAAGAAAACATAATTAACTAATATTCTTTATATATATATATATATATATATATATATATAACTTCAATAAAATTCATAAGAGACAAATTAAAAAAGAGTTTTTGTCAAAATACAATTTTTGTTTCATCTATAGATGTGTATATGTGTGTGTTCAATAAATCAAGAAAAATTCAAATCAAATTAAATGATTTATTGAATATATAAATGGATTATAGCTCTAGTTCTTTTTTTTGGGGGGGGGGGGGCTCTTCTATATTTTAAATTCCCATCATTTTCACACACACACACACACACGTGTGTGTGTGTGTATGAGAGAGAGAGAGAGAGAAATAAAACGACATATTGTTAAGAGTTAAGAATAAGATTAAGAAGTTGTAAAGACAAAGAGTCATGAACGCCCACGTCTGGAAGTAACAGAGCCTGGAAAACTGAATTTTTTTATTAATTTTCAAATAGTAATTAAAATCTAGTTTGATTTTTTTTTTCTGCTTAGCATCTCAGCAATCGGATTAGGTCTTCACTTGACCCTGATGTTTCGTCAACCGTTTTAATAATCTCTTTGGTCACACTGGCAGGAAGTAATGCTGTATTGACGAGAAATTTTTCTCGGAGGTCAAAGTCGGAAAGAGGACGACGCCAATGACCGTAGGGTGTATTACAACGGCTTTGAAAAGTTTGTCCATCATCTAAGGTCACAATAATGTGAATGTACATGTCGTTGAAACTTGGAAGGTTGTCAGGATGAGTTTTTAACTGAATGCGCTGAAGAAGTTGTTGTAGATTTTCCCTTGATCGAGAAGCCAAGTGAAATGTTTGCGGTGTCACTGAACCATCAAGTAAAGTGGAAGCAATGTTAAACTGAAATGAAATAAACAATATCAGTAATAGCTATATCTCTATAATTAAAAAAAAAGATTTTTACACCGTTTTTATAGGAAATAAATTATTCCCAACAATTATATACGCGCATATATACCAAACACTCCACCCAATAACAGACAATATTTAAAAAATGTCAAAAATATTATACACTACAACGCACATCACTTAAATCAAAGTGTCTATTGGTTGGAAATTAACATCATTTGACCAATGAGAGAAAACGAAAACCCTATTGTTATGAAACCTACTTTCGGGAAAAAACATTATTATTAAAAACAAAACAACACCTTTCCACTTTCAGAAGCAGAGATGCAGCTATTCCAAACACAAAAGAATACATGGCTGCATAGCTTTTTCCTTCTTCTCAGCGCATGCTGAAAGAAACAGATATTGGTGACTTCAAACGAATCATCAGCTACAACAACAACAGAAATGGTCAGTGAATCTTTGCTGACGATCAACGTCTTTCCTCAATCACTGATTTTCCAACTACTTAAAAGTGTTTTCTCAACCAGTTTTTTTTTATTTTTATTTTTTTTATGGTGGACCAACTATCCAAAGACTTTAATTCAGCTAAAGACTATTTTTACTCAATTTTTATTCTTTTGAATTCATATACATATGCTTGTAATCATAAATTATTTATATAATATCCATACCAATGTTTTCTTTAATTTCTATTTTATTATTGATTGAAATTCGGGCATTCAGATTTTTTTATATGAAATACCTGGGCGACCGAATTTCCTACAGTTGTTTTATAAAAATGCATAACTTCTCAACTGTTATTCATCTTAAGTTTTGTCTTTGCATTCGTTCTTATCTTTAAATTGAATTACTACGAACTGGTGTTATCTTAAATCAGCGATTTAAATGTGCTAATATTTTCAAGATTGATTGAAAGTGGACAAGATATTGAATGTAGGCAATGGATTCCACAGTGATTTACTTGACATGAGTTTAAAAAACGTCATAAAATTCGAGGTATCTGCTTAATAAGATGTAGCTTCTTTCGCTGTTATACAGGGTTGGACAGAGCAACTTGCTTATTTGGAATAACAAATAAAACAAAAGTAATGCAGATATACATGTAATTCTTTAAACAGCATCAATTACAACATTTAAATTTTATGTTTTACAAGCTTTAAAGATGACATCAGTCAGATGGTGTCCATTTTGCTCAATACACTGGGTTAATCGTACTCTGAAGTTGCGGTCAACTCTTCCCAGCATATCGGTGGGTATGTTGGCGACAGCTTAACGAATGTTGTTCTTCAAGTGAGCTAGGGTGTTAGGACGATCGTTGTGAACAATTGACTTCATGTAGCCCCATAGAAAATAGTCACAGGGTGATAAATCAGGGTACCGTGCTGGCCAATGGAGATCGCCCCTCAAAGAGATGAGGTGTCATGGAAAGTTCTACTGCAAAACTGTTATTGACACACGCGCTGTGTGTACTGCTAATGCACTGTCCTGTAAAGTAAACAGAAACAAACTTTAAATCCCGCACTCTCGGAGCAACCATCGCTTCAGGGCGCCAAATTCAACTAAGCAAGTTGCTCTGCCCCACCCTGTCGAGTATACAGGATGTGAATATAGTGCCGAGGGTCGTTGCGCAGGTTATGTCTATCCAAGCACATTTCAGGGCTGTTCATAAGCGAGATTTATTTGTTGGGCGTAGCTGCATGCAATTTATTGAGATCTGCAAAATATCGCTTACGATAGATGACAATTCGATTTAAATCAGATGAGCCCGAGGGGCGGTTAGCTGAGTACATAGAAGTCAATAGAGTGTTCCTGGAACCAGTTTCATGTCACTCGCGTTCGATGTGGAGCTGCATTATCGAGAACCACGACTTTCATACAACAAAAATCTGTGAACGTCACACCTGTCAAGATACCAGATTCCAGTTTCACTCGTGGCTTATTCTCCTTTGGGGTCAGCTACTACAAAATGATGTGCGGATAAAAAGGATATTAGGCTAAAATGTGGGATCAGAGAGCCGAGTTCAAATTCCGAGCTAATCACTTTCGCTAAAACACACTAATGGGAAAAACATGAATCCGTCTTTTCTACCTTCGCAACCATCTATGGGTTAAATAGCAGACTAAAATGGATTCACCAGCTTGAGTGACAACCAGTCTAAGAGAATGAATTCTGAATTCACACCTTAGAGAAGGCAACAGAAAACCACTCCCCTATGTTTACAAAGAACGCAAAGCAATACACAGATAATAAAGTAAAAGAATCTATGGAGATTCATGATTACCTTTGTCTTGAACGGACATGGAATTTTTACAATAACTACAAAATTCAGCGAAAGCACAGAGTGCATTGAGTGATGAGCATCAGTTATGAGTTTAAACAAAACAGAAACGATCACATAGCGAACCATAAACGCTTAGTTCTCTGGCCCTCAAGTCAGTTAAGTGCCATACGCGATATACGCTTTGGGCGATCAGGTCTCGAAAGAGATATGACTGACTGGGCAGAAGATTATCCCACAGTAGGTTGCCATTACTTTCTGCGGTAGACTGGTTGCCGACCAAGGCTAAAGAACCCAATCTATCCAGTTATTTAACCCATAACTGGAGGGACGAGACGGATTAATATCTTTCCCAAGGATATTTGCGCGTAAGTGAATGCAATGAATTCAACTAGAATTCGATCTCGGCTTCCCCATTTCTCGTTCCGAGCCGATATCCACTGCACCACAACGCACATAAGCTATAACAACAGCAGCAGATCCGCCCTAATACAGATTGTTTTCTCCAAAGAGATATGTTAATTATACTTACTTGAAATGAATGACGCGCTTCATGTTCTGATGTTGGTAAAGGTCTGTTAATATAATTAGAGTTTGGCGCAATTATCTCTACGTTTTTAATTCGACTGAAGTGTAGTGGGTAATTGTAGGTATCTTTTATCAGCTTCAGCACATCAATGGCGGCTTCAATTGCCCAGTGCATTCCCAAATGAGCGGGAAATCTTTTTATAGCCACGTCTTGATTATGAAGAATATAGTCTCCCTGATAAATTCCGGATTTCTCAAAAATCACATCTGGTCTGAAATCTTCAAAGAAGGCTCCAAATCCAGATGTTATACCAATTATATCTTCATTACCTTCCATGCCTTAAAAGCACAAAAAGGAGAGAAATTAAATCTTTAATAGCATTAAGTTCTATACAATCTATTTCACCAAATAAGTAACATTTCCCACTCGAAATAAAGGAGTACGTATGCACTTTATATCAAAGTACAAAAACAAATCTTTAGATACTGCGATTATATATTTCATATCAGTTTAATATGTTTATTGAGTTACAATATCAATACCAGTGAATTATTGCAAATGCACATTGACTGGAGTTATCTTTTGTAGAGGCTTTCTGCAGCCAAATCTTTGATAGTATTGAGTATCATTGCAGAAAACCAGTGCTATATTCCCCATCGGAGACTCAACAGTGGCTCAGGGAGTAGAGCCGCCTTTAGGGGAAAGTTGATTTAGTTTTCGAATCATGCGCCAAAACTATATCTATTGATTTTATATAAATTTAATCTATTTATTATTTTACACCAATCTATTCGATTCTTATGTGTGCATAGACTTTTTTAAACTGCTGTCTCCTCTTTCAATTTATCACAAAAGAAATTTACTTCGAAAAGTTCACAATTCAAAATGTCGAACGTTGAAAGGGGATGAGAAAATGTTGGACTAACTCAGGCGAAGTTGCTTCTCTGGATTCTGCAAACAAAATATGCAGAGTTTCGGAACGGGCGTTCTGAAATATGAAAAACTCTCACATGTTTAGAAAAAAGTTCTTAATTTAAGATAATTCTAGCAGATTTTTTAGGGATTATTCTTTTTCCTTTTTGCGCCTGTGGTAAGACTAGTAGTAGTAGCAGTAGTAACAGCAGCCCTTTATCATCCCAGGTCACAGTTTTTCTCGCCCAAGTAGTTGAATTCTTTCCGCAGAAATAGGAGGAGCGGATTTACACGTCCCAGACCGTCGAGCCTTTCTCCCTGATGACAACGTACGCTCAAGTGTGGTCTACTCCCTTCTGAAACAGCAGTTAAAATTTTCCTAATTATATAGCGAACTAGTTCTAAAAAAAAAATTGTTATAATTTTGGAAAAAATTCTGGAAGCAGCGGAAATGTCGTTCTACAGAAGGATGCTGCGGATACTGTGGACTGAGCATACAAGCATGGTGTGTTGGAAAGAATGGCAACAAAAAGGAAATTAATACTGAGCATCAGAAAGAGACAACTGAAGTTCCTGGGACTCGCAATGAGGAAGGAGAGCTTAGAGAACCTGATACTGACTGGCCAGATAGAAGGAAAGAGAGACAGAGGAAGGCAGCGGATAACATATTTGCAGGGCCTGATCAGGTGGATAACGGAACGGGGGTTGCCAGGAGCAACAGGAGCAAACATACTAAGAGCCACAAGGGATAGGGAGACGTGGAGAACCATGATCGCCTACGTCCTGAAGGGACAGGGCACATAGAAGAAGAAGATTGTTGTAATCAGTACATGCTGTCAGCGTCCTGATTTTGTTTGATCTTTATTAACAACGGCTATTAGTATTATGTATCGTTGAAATGACTCTTCGCCAATTGCCGAGTTTGTGGTTTGTTTGATTTGCAACAACCATTTGAAATTTTTTAAAAATCAGGTTTTGAGACGCCACTTTATGAAGAAAACGTTTGTACATTCATAGCAAGCACGCCAGTTGAACATTTAGTTTTAAAATGTTACTAAAAGAGAACACAACAATATTCTAATAACGATATGTATTAACTTTGAACTTTGTATATTTGACTGTGCTTCGAACAAAATTTATTCTTTTTGCTAAGGAATTGTATTGAAATGTTCACAATTTAATCTTTCTTTACTTAAAAACTATTTGTACATTACTTTCACGAGAAAAATTAATAAATATTCTTTTGTTACACTCGTAATCTTTTGAACCAGGACAATAATTTTAATTCATTAAATTTTACATTTAAATTTTTTGTGATCTCTGTTAACGAGGGACTGAGCCTTTTCTGTAATCTAGAATTACTGAACTCTAAGTGCTTCTTGCCAATGTAATGGTAGACTATTAATTCTATTGACTGTAATGGTAGTCTACTATTACATTTGGCGGGAACCATCGTTGTGGTTAATACCAGTAGTAATTTCATAATTGAGATTCATCAGTTAACAGTAATATTTTGTGGTATAACTGCTAATAATATTAAGTTAAAACACTTTAATTATATTTTTTATATAGCAGATACCTTGATGCAAATTTGTAGTGACCGTGTCAGACGAAGTTGCCTTTCCAGTTGTAACAATACAATTGTTGGCATAAAGTCGAAACAGGCAAGAAGCTACCAATCATGTATAATAATATATTCAAGTTTTCTTATCAAACGCTAACAATAAAAAACAAAATAATGGCTAAAAAAGTAATTAAATAAATAAATATATAAACCATGAACGCAGCTGCAACGAAAACGGATTAAAAAAAAGATTGTAAAAAAACTTAAAAATAACGATTAAAAAAAATAAAAATGATAAAATAATAAAGAAACAGGGCGTGGGAATACGACCACAAAATAATTTAAAACTTTTGTGTCAGCAACTATTTTAGAATATCGTTAAATAAAAGGGGGGCGATTATGATTATATATATATATATATATATATATAATGAACGTTTGAAAATGTCAGTTACCTAGTCAGCCTGCAAGTTTTGGGAATCAAAAACATAATTTACAAAATAATAATAATAATAAATCAAACACATTAACCACTTTTTGTATAAAGATTGTATATTTTTTTCATAAAATGTTTTAATAAAACATTAAATTTGTTGGTATCTACTTCTGTATAATTAAACACTTAGGTCCCTCAAAAAATGCGATACTATATAGTATTTTTTATTAGTTAATAGAAGATAATTTCAAAAAATTTAAGTGTAAATAAACAAATAAATGGATATTATCGTCTAGGCATGTCTTACACACGTACTTTTTAGAGAAGTCTATTTTAAAGAAAAATTGAAATATGCAAAAACATAGGTCAAGGTGGAATATTTCAATTTAATTTTTTTTAAATCAAAGAATTTGTACAATTTCTATTTATTATCCAGTCAAAAGTGTGGTCTGTCTGAAATTGTGAAAAAATTCAAATCTGACTCATTTATTTTTTTATAAAAAAAAAAGAAAAAACTAATTTTCTGGAATTTACAAACTTTGCACACAAAACTCACGAAATTTCACACCTCGGTGTGAAATGCTTTTCACCCAATTGCAAACTAAGAAACATCTAAAAAAAACAAGCATTTAGACAATCTTTAATTATATATATATATATATATATATATATATATTATATATATATATAAAGCAAACAAGAAAAACAAAAAAAATCCTTTTACGGACCCTTTTCGCGAGCCGACACGAAGTTTGTTTGTCGTCTAATGGGAAGCCCAGAATTATATCCGGGTGTGAATTTCCAAATGGCTTGTTTGGAACCCCAGAAATCGAAATAAAAAGATGAGATAAGTAGAAGGCCGAAGTAGAGAAAGTACAAGCATAATTAACACGTCTCTCGACAAATGTCAAGCGATCGTATTATTATTGCATCACTTTCTCTCCCACCTTCTTCTTCATCGTTCACCAATCTACTTAATAACCGGCCGGTACCCTAAAGACTGGGCGAAGACTTCAAAGACACTCCTAACAAATACACACACACGTACGCATAAACTCTTTCCAACAATTACTACTATGAACATTTTAACGACATTGTACCAACCAAAATACATTACTTTTATTTGTAAAAACCTTAATTGTTATATATATATATATATATATATATATATATATTTGTTGTTTTATATACAATTTGATTTTCTTGTTTTGTACCCATCTTATAGTGGGCTATCTACTAACAAGGCCAAATCAAACTAATCTATTTCAACACGCATACACTTCCCTATCACGGATAACCCACTATAAAGTCCCTTTGATTGTTATAAATATAAAAGCTTCTGAATGTATTCAAAATTCAGTAAAGAAGGTAATCAGATTTTCAAGGAAGATCAAATTAAAAAACAAAAACAAAAAAAAAAACGAATGTTTCGACCAAGACAGAAGATTTAAAATGAGATTTTAAAAATAGCGGACTTAGAAGAAAACAGATCACGATGTCTAAAAATAATTTTCAGTCAATCACTGTTCGAGTAAATTCAAAACATTCGAGTTGCTCCAACCTCACGTGAAAATCATGCATACCTTATTTGTATTACATGTAATCATTTTATTCTCTTATTCTCGCCATGAGTATGACGATAAACTACACCAGGAAGTAACGCGCCTCTAATCGAGAGATTAAAGGTTTTGATGAGCGTGGAATCACCTCTTTACTGCTGTTGTACTCAGGTCCACCCTGATCCGGGGTGGTAGCACTTGTTAGGGTCCCAGCTATAGGCAAATAGTGAACACACCCCAAACAAAAATCAACAGTACATTTTTAATACAGTCAGTTAAGTGCCATATGTGATACACACTTGGGCGATCATGTCTCGAAAGAGACATAACTGACTGTGCAGAAGATTATCCCGCAGTAGGTTACCATTACTTTCTGCGGTAAACTCGTTGCCGACCAAGGCTATAGAACCCAATCTGTCCTATTATTAAACCCGTAACTGGAGAGAAGAGACGGTATTTGTGCGCAAGTGCGCAAAGAACTCAACTGGGATTCGAACTCGGCTCCCCGATTTGTCGTTCCGAGTCGATATCCACTGCACCACAACGCACATCCATTTTAAAAAAAAATAAAATGACCAACAATGCATTTTATGATCTCCAACTGTACCTTTACTTTGAAAGCATAAAATTATGTATAAAATATTTAGATTTCATCTTTAAATAACCTATAGAGATGTTGATATGCCGCTAAACAAAATCAAGCAACTTTTCAAATCCAGATTTCTTGAAAGGCCCTGCAGTGTTACAAAACTTTAATTATTTACCAATGACTTTGATTTGCTCAAAAATTATAGCTAAGGCATTCAAGGCCGACCATAGTCATTGTAAACTCCACGATCCTTTCATTAGCTGCATCATGTGTATTTTTCCAGTTTTACATACGGTTTTCAATTCGAGGATATCTTTTTCTTAGACTGGCCGACACCCAAGGTTGAAGCGCCAAGTCTGTCCTATTTATCTTATAAATGTGGGATTCGAGATGCATACCTTTCCCAAGGGTATTTGTGCGAAACCGAATGTAATGAAACTTGGCTAGAACGCTAACACAACACTCCGATTTCTCGTTCTGAGTCGATATCCATTACACCACTCGCACAGTGACGTTAAAAATGAGGAAATCTCACAATATTACATAAACTTGTAGTTAGATAAAATGTCTATCACATCAGAACTTACCAATGGAATGATTGGTAGAGAATAAATTTATTTAATTATGTCAATAAGAAGCATTGCTATACCTGCGATATAACATTTTGTTCACAGGTGAAAACGGACAATGACCTGCATAGATGTTTGAGATAAAAACACTTTATTTACAGAAACTAGAATTACACAACCGTTCCTTCATGCAGTCAACTGAATACACATCAGATGTTCGAATGGTTGGCCTGGTCGTATATACTGCATCGATTTTGTAGCTAAGCGAGAGAAAATAGTGTCGTTTCCAGAAATTGGCACCAACTGAAGAATTTACTTTTATTTCGTGCCTCCAGATTTCTCCCCTTTTGACAAATGCATACAGAGTCGAGCGCATACAAGTTTTTAACAATACAACCCCATCGTGGTCTCGTTACGTTACAAAACTTAGTAAACTTATGTTTGTAATTTTAATCGTTATTTCCCTTTATACATATCCTTGCGAACTTCAGATGTCGCATTCAATAATTTTGAAGTAGAAGCCATTGTCGCGTCAACAGCTGTAATTATTCGCTAACTTTTGTGCAACAGATTCATCAATGAGGAGAATCACTTGACCAGCTCAATACGTCTCCATATTCAACGCACTATTTAGCATTTGGGTCAGTCTTGTCTTTCGAATGCCCAGCGCTCAAGTTGTTACCCCGTTTTTAGGTCCCCCTGTTAATATGTGGTGTTATGGTGTATGTAGGTTGGTAAGATGATGGACGTGTTCTTGTGGTAACTCACACCGCTAGAAGTTGTCATGCAATTTGAAATAAACAAACAAAAGTATTTGTCTCTTTCCTACCTCGCTATTTTGCATCCAAGTGTGTGTGTGTGTCACCACTACTGAAAAAATGTTCGTTGCACAACTTGCTTATTGTCAGGTCATTCCATAAATAATAATCACTGGAATCTGATAGCAATAGATTCAATTATAGTTTTGCTATTCTAATTTAAATAACATATGGTCGTGTTATTCAATTTTTAAACGAATAAATTCTGGCATTCCACTACAATTCAACTTGAACAATTCAAGTAATAGTTACGGTTTGCGCGTAACGAGTGAGTTTAAAAAAAAAAGCAATAATATAGCAAAAACAACCGAAAATATTCATAGCATTTGAGGTAGAGAATCTATTAAAAATGAAGACAAGAACATGGTATGTCGCTTACCTCGTAGTGGGCGAGAAGAAGAATCAGTGACAGGTGTCGATTTTTTATGGGAGGAATAATGGCAAGAACGAAAAACAATAAAGCTCGACTGAAAATACGAGTCGGCGAATTTTGTTTGCTCGTTCGTTTCGTCCGAAAGATTGTTTGGTCGGGTCTATTTATTTTTGAAAACAGTCAAAGTAAGTTTCTATTTTGATCACGTATTATCCAGTATTGTAGTATTTTACTGTCATGTTTTAATATCCGTGTGAACTTTTTGTTGTGTGTGCTGGCGTGGAAACCCCTCCACTAGGGCAGTCAGCGTCGACACCGCCGGCCGTATCTGCTTGGGCCCAGGTCAAGGCATAAAGCCCGGAGAACTACGTGGTTCTGCAAAAACATTATGCTCCTTATACAAAAGACAACGAGTTCCTCACAATTCCAGAGACTCTGGAGGCCATTAAAACCAGGATAATTTCCCTGTTGACGACCAACGTGGAAACTCAAGCTTATTGGTGGATTGTTACCTCGTTTTTAGGCCCTCCTAGGAATATGTGGTATTATAGTATATGTAGGATCGTAAGATGATGGATGTCTTCTTGTGGTAAATGGAGAAATTGTGACGAGCGATTGGGTTGTGAATGTGATTAGCTAGGTACAGGATAGTTACGGAAAGACCGCCCTCTACTCATCCCTCTTTTCGGCCTTGTGCCAGATTTTTTTAATTGTTAATACAAAAATAAATATTCCAACGTGGAAACTCAAGCTTATTGGTGTCAGCAGGCACGCCATGGAGGAGGCTCTCAAGAGTCTCCAAATTCAGTCGAGGGTACTTGCAAAGAGACCCAATTCTATGTGAGACAAATCCAGTTGGCCAATGAAAAAGAAGCAAAGAAGTTGGTAGACAGCATACTAACTACCAAATCAGTACGACTGTAAACGGAATACATAGGCACCCGGAAAACAAAGGTGACGCTACATGGAGCGCCCATGGGTAACACAGAGGAACGACTGGAGGTCGTCTTCTCCAAGTTTGGGCAAGTCAGTGATGTTTCGGCCGTAGCCAGTAAAGCGGGTATAGAAACTGATGACTATGTCCTGCAAATTATCCTCACGAGGAAATGCTTTATGGACATCCCGGATTTGTTATCTTGTCGTGGTCAGAACGTTCTAGTCATACTTGAGGTTGTCGATCCAACTACCAGTCATGTGGTACCGCCGGGCATCGACACCAGCAGCACTGGAAGAAGCAGTGGGAGCAGAAAAGTCCGGCCAGGTTCCCAGTAGCTCAAATGAATGGACGGGGGTTGTGAGAAGGGGAACAAAGGCTGCTACTCTAGTAGGATGTCCCATAAAATAAAATTCAAAAAAACGAGAAGCAGCAGCAGTCGAAAGAACAAGCAAAAGCAGCCACCAAAGGAGCCACAACAGCTACTAACAAACACAGTAGTAGCTCGAGCAGTAACAACAACAACCTCTAGAATTACCTTAATTAGACTTGTTCATGGAGATAGGGGAAATGCCTCCACCTCGATCCTCCTCACTGAAAAAGGGGAGGCAGAAAGAAGAAGAAAAAATAAAAAGATAAAGCGACAAAGAAGGAAAAGAAATCTGGTCAAAGCCGGGCGGAGAAGCTCCTGGTAAAAGCCAAGACCCAATCCGCCCCTTCCTGACCAGTAATCTTCTCCCTCCTCGACTCTTCCCAAGGAGAAAGAAAAAACTATTCCTCAGGGGGGAGAAAAATTGTCAAATTGACAGGCAAGCCCTTGAGAAGAACCTTTCCTCTCAGAGAAAGGCCCACATTAGGACTCTTTTCAAGTGTACATCCGTGGACGGTAAATCGACGGAGGACTCAGAAACTTTTCCAACGCCTCCGGAGTGATTACCCTCATACAGAATACTGGGGTAACCTTAAAGTTTCGAATCACTTGATGGAAGAAAAAAAGGCATTCCAAGAGCTCAGAATGGCTCAGATAGAATCTCCAAATCTCAAGAAATTAACCCAAATATGTGCAGTGAGAATCCCAGTTATACTCCAGCCCTCCGTATACAGGGCCTTAAAACTTACTTTTCCGTCAGACATTGGCGATATTGTCACGGACGAACGAATTACATCCGATGTTGGTATCGGTAGTCTGGGACAATCTGTCGGGGTTCTGACTCCTGCAGATTTCCACCCAGTCTGCGACTAACGAACAAATTTTTAAAATATCTATAAAACTAGCCAGCTTGAAGGGCGAGGGGTTAAGACTGTCCGCATGCTTCATGATAGCTTATCTTTTTGTGTAGATGTGACAGCAATCCAGGGGACACACTTTATTTGCGAGGTTAATGCTCGTATGCTGCCTAACGACTTTTTCTATTCAACATACGGAGACCAGCTGTCCAGGGGTGTTTCTTTGCCGATTAAACGTAACCTGGATGCGAAGGTGGACGTTGTCTATGTCAATGTGAGGGGCCGGTTGATCGTGGCCGATATTGTCATGAAAAATGGTTCGTTTCGGATCTTTGTGATTTATGCGCCTAACGACCAGTCGAAGCGTGTCTGCTTTTTTTTTTTTTTTTTTTTTTTTTTTTTCATTTCATCGGTTGGGACTGTTTCTAGTAGATTCGTCGAGGAACTTAATGAGGAACTAAAATACTGTTCTGGGCCCCAAATTAGACTGGGGCTGGGAACTAATGAAAGGTCGGACGATCATAGCTTAGTTGATCTGATCGGCGCGTTTGACCTCGTCGATAGATATTGTATCGATCACCCAAAAGGGGAGATGTGGAGGTGGCCCTTAAGTAGCCAGCTACCTGGATAGCATGTTAGTGAGAAGGGTCAATTTAGATTTGCTAGATTGTCCCACGCTGCACTGGTTAGGCTATTCAGACCATAGACTTCTCTGTGCCCAAATGACGTTAGGTCCAAGGTCTAGAATCCTGGAAAGTGTAATCTGTCCTTAATGGACAGGCGTGGCTTCCGGCAACATCTAACTAGATTGGTATATCCGGAACTAGTGGGGTGGTTATTGGGAATAAGTGGTAATAGAGGCTTGAAGATAGTATTAGGTCATTCACCACTGAATATAGCCAACGTAAGAGAATAAGTGATACTATTATACTGTCAAAATTTAAATCCCTTTCCAATAAAATATAACAAATAAAAGATAATCTTGTTAAAGTGCAACAACTTGGCGTTATTATACTTTTGCGCCCTCTTCTCAAAGCACTATAATATATTTACCCCGTTCATTAAAATTTTCAATATGACATTTAATATGAATGCCTGGAAATAGTTTTCAATCAATAAAATCATCAATAAAGGTTTGTTTTTTTTTTAATTGTAATACAATAAGAATCAATGATATTAAACATTATATATATCCGTAGCGATTTGATTTTTTTAAAATTATTAAAGAAAAAAATCTTTTATTCTGCATAAACTCTGCAATATAATCATCCGTTATTAGGGTTTCTCCGTGCAAAGTTATATCTAGATCCACCGAGTTGTTCAGGAAGTACGCAACAAAGGTGCAAAAGTATGTTACCGCCCTATGATTTATTCTATATTTTAACTGTTTTGATTTGTACTTTTGAACTGGTACATCTATTTTGCACTTTGTATCAGGTATTTAGATATGAGCGCAATTTGAATGTCTTACCATCTGCACCACTTTCTATAGATGCACCTTCATGTATATATTTTTTTGTAGTTTTTTGGGACCCATGAAATCTTTATAGGCTAGAAATTTTTGATATTTTGCTCTTACAGCAGTTTGGTTGAGAACAACTGCAACTGTAGTAATATTTAAAATGTAAAAATCGGGATGATACCGATTTATTAACCAAAGAGAAGAGTAACATTTTTTTAAATCAAAACAAGGATCCTTCAACTCGATTGTCATTACAATCTCTGTAAAATGCACAATACGTTCCATAACTGAATAAAAGTTAAAAGTATTTTGTATCCGTCCAGAGGAATATATTATCAACAAGAGTAAAACTATGCATTATCCAAAAATTAAAAATCGAAAAAAATAAAAATAGAAACACAGCACATCTAAAAGTACGTACCTACAAAATGTGTATGGGCGTTCGTATTTACAGAAATCAATACCTTTATATACACAATTTCTTTTTTAAAATACTAGGAGTTGTAAAATGTTTCCATTTATAAGTAGTAGATACAGTTTTATAGCTATCATTTTGACCGTTACAAATTGATATAATAAAATTTTAAAATTTTAAAGTTTATAAATTGTTCTAATTAAAATTTTAAGAGAAATGGAACTAATTGTAAAAATGCATTAATCATGGAAAAAAATCTCTTGAAACATATTTCATTCATAAAAGCAATATAAAAGAAGTCAGTTTTATGTTTTATTACATTTCCTTATTTTACAATTCAGGGGAGATTTTCTGTCACGGAGGAGGAGGTCCTGTTTGACCAAAAAATGTTGATTTTAAAAGTTCTTTAAGGACTTATTCTTGTAATTAAGTGAAACAAAAATTTTTTTTTTTCAGTTTCCATAAAATTAAATGTTGGCGTAGGTTAAAAAAATATTAAAGATAAAAGAAATGTTTTTAAAATTCCTTTCATTATAATATGACAATTATCTAATTTTTTACGAAAGTTTTGGGTGTTCTGCTCAAATTCTCGTACAAATTTAAGGTTCTGATTATTTAAAATTTGCCATGTTCTAAAAAGGATGTTTAAAAAAATTCCATTAAAATCCTTTGATAAATCTTAAGAATAAAATAAAGATTTTCACAATAAAATGCTGTTTTTATTGTTTTTTTTTTTTTGGGGGGGGGGGGGTTGTTTTGTTTTGTTTCTTTTTTTTTTTTGTCAAGATGTATCTATTTTGTGGAGATACCTATCTAAATTCTAAAATAAATAAACATTAAAGCATCTTACCTCTTTCGGCCATTAACGCAGCTTCTAATCCAAAACGAGCTGACTTCCCGACATGCAATGGTTTTGTTTTAGTTCCGGCGTTTGCCATTGGTGCCCCCGCAAAAGATGCCGCAATCGCCAAAGCATGACTAGTTTGGCGGGCATTGAGACCGAGCAAACTCGAAGCAGCACTAGCGGATCCCATAACACCAACAACTCCTGGTGGATGAAATCTACAAAAGAAAGTAATACTAATAAATGTACAAACATAAATTTGATGGAAAAACGAGATTACTAGTTGAAAGGCGACGATGATTTGAAATCACCCAAATTTTTACTATTTCTCGTCAAGTAATGGATGTACACTTTGTGTAGTGATTAGCGGCTCGGAACGAGAAATCGGAAAGCCGAGTTTGAATTATGCTCCTGTTCGTTACTTTCATTTTCATTACCTTGTCTCCACCCAGCTATGGGTCAAACAGTAGCGCCCACTGCTCTTTCCAGCCTAGGTTGGCAACCAGTCCATGAGAAAAGCAACTCCGAATTAAACACCAGTTGAACAGGTGGCTAACAACCCAATCCAGTAAAAAAATCTACTCGATACGGAAACCATCACATCAGTGACTAGCGTGTTGAGAGCTATGACCCCCATATTCCTCTGTGGAGTCTGTTAGCCTTGAGTTAGTGAATGAGAGTTATTCAGGTAGACTTACCATGCCATTTTCTTCTTAATTCATTCCCATTTCAATATTTCAATTATATATATATATATATATATATATATATATATATATATATATATATATATAGGTTTCATTAAAAATGACGGAGAAGACATTATGGTTAAGTTTTTTAATATAATTTTTTATTTGATCTTATGATGTTTTCTTTTAAGGACATAAATTATATTAAGATTGTCTAAATGTTTTGTTTATGCGAGCACTTTTGGCGATACTTTTAGCCATTATCGAGAATGGATTTTATTTTACGTGTAACAGAATGTTTGTAGTGTTATGTAGGTTTGTAGCGTAGTATGTTTTATGTTCCAAACTATAAATATATATATACATATATATTTATATATAAAAACATAAATTAATAAATATATATATGAGGGTGCACGTATGTATAGTATTATTATTCAGGTGTTAATAAAACGGTGGTGTATGTATGAACAAAGCTGTATTATATATATATATATATATATATATATATATATATATATATTAGGTGGTTTTTGGTCATTAAATTAGACCAGTCCACAGTTGTATTAAAAAGTGTTCAATACATTCATATTGTAGAACTTTTGAATATTTTTCATTTGAAAATGAGTTATTTTCGCAATCTAGGTTTTTTTAACCTTTCCGTATCGTCAGGCGATTTACAATTAGTGATTTTTCTGTTTTTTAAATGCATGAACAGGGATCTATTACGAACGCGCGGCTGAAATTTTCAAACACCTGAAAGGAGGAAGTTATTAAAGAATCTTACATCTTCATCCATGTTTGTAAGGTCCTAGTATGTATTTATAGGTATGATTACATCTGGACATAATTTCTAATCTTTCATTTAGTCATTTTTTTTTTTGTTCTGGGAACAACATAATAGCTAACTTTTTTCCTTGCGCAATCTGCACATGTTGCCACCGTCGTATGGTTTGGCTAGTTTCCCAATGCGCCAATTTATATCAGGGTCTTTTTGATTTTTCAATTTTAATTTCCACACGGGGCTAGCCAGTTTGATACAATTTTAGAGATTTTCCAGTTTAAATGTAAAATTCCAGTCTTGCGATCGTAAAAAATACAAATGAATATATATATATATATATATATAACGAAAGTTTGATTAAAGACGATAGAAATTTTTTTAATTAGCATCTCTTGTTCACATCCAAAAAAACACATGGTTGTATTTAGTGAATGTAAATATTATCATAAAGTTTGCAATTTAATGCTTTCGACCAAACTTCTGGCCATTATCAAAGTCAACAAGAAAAACTGCAATTTTATCACGATCGGATCTATTGAACTGAATTTTTTATTTTTAAACTTTCATTCTTTAACTTTGGGCACTACTCTGTGTGTATGTGTGTGTGTGTGTGTGTGTGTGTGTGTGTGTGTGTGTGTGTGTGTGTGATAGAGAGAGAGAGATTCTCGATCTGATAGAGAGAGAGATTCTCGATCTAAACAAGAAGAATGACATAATCATGAAACATATGTCATTTCATAAATTCACTGAATTATATAACTGAAAACTTGAGATAAACCACTGCATAAATAAATCTAAGAATACTAAAGAAAACGTTCAGAATTAAGGATATTTTTCGATATTTTCAATGATTTTTCCAAATGTAAGTTCTACTATTTAACTCATAGCTGGGGGAAGACGATATAGATTCATACCTTTCTGAACAATTCTCTCAATGAAGCGTATTACATTTTTGACACAGTTTAGTGTTTGGCATATATATATATATATATATATATATATATTAAAAAAGGATTAATTCAAAGATGTTGAATGGCCATTTCGATATGACGATCCCCACGGGGAGCGACACATCACCTCAGCAACAGAAAAAAAACTTTCAGAAACCCTATATATATATATATATATATATATATATTTCAGAAACCCTATATATATATATATATATATATATATATATATATATATATATATATATATATATATATACTCTTAGTGATTTAGTTATAATTCCAACTGTTTTTTTTGGGTTTTTTTCATGTTCCACACAACTTCAGCCATCAGGAGTGACCCTTCTATTATTTCAGTTTATTTTATTTTCACTCCGCGGTCTGTTAATTCATCCATGTCTACCATCTTTTTCATAACAGCCAAATTCAGCTTTATTGCTTCGATAGACCAGTCCTGTTAGGATTTCAAAATCTCAGAAAATTTTAAATTTCTATTTATTTTCTAGCACAGTCTGTTTTTGCGTCATCAAAAGTCATCGTGACCGAGGCCTCCTTGCTCAGACTGTTGTTCACACTAGATAACGCACTCTCCCAGAAACTGTAAACCAAACTAAAACTAGTATAAACTACAAGTGAGCTTGGTGGATGTTGAACAAACACAGATGTGCTTGAGCAGGCGTCTGCAACAGGGATTAGCAAGCCACCCCAGTAGACAGGCATCCTTGGATACGAGTGGCTAGCCATACGTATAATTGAACGCAACTTATTTTCACAATTCCCACTGTATAACTATTCTTGCTCTGTCATGTTCGTTTTATATTCCCTCTGTGGTCAATATTCACTTATTCTTGCCACTTTCTCCCAAAAAAGATATTTACCGTTTTTCTGTGATTTTTTAATCTTGACTAAATTTGTTTCTGGTCTGCAGTGATTAACTTCTGTTTCTTTTTGTAAATGTACTCTACATATCCTGGCATTTTTATCATTGATATTTTCTGTTTTACTGATGAGCTTAGATTTTATTAAAAAGATATCTTTGCAAGTTCAACATAAATATTATTTATTTTCAAAAAGTGCTCTCGCAAATTCCTTCTCAAGTCTACTTCAACTCTATACTTCTAACGTACCCGCTTGAACTCTGGAATTTTATTTACTAATTAATCATTAATTTTTTCTTTATTCTCTATAGAAGTAGATAGGCTCGTGTATCGCTCAATTCACACTTTCACGCTCAATTCACACTTTCACGCTCAATTCACACTTTCACGCTCAATTCACACTTTTACCAGTCTTTTGAACATGTGCAGAGGTTTGTCCCTTGTTTCCAATTGAGATTAGGTTCTCACCCTTCACCCCGGTCATTTGAACAAGAGTAGAAGTTTATCCCTTGTTTAGGATTGGTTTTCTCGTTCCTTGTAAAATCTTTCCATTAGCTTTCTCTCACAAAAGCCATCTTAGTTGTATTAACACATTGCTTGGGGTAAATTGATTTATATATATATATTAATAAATATACATATTATCCTACGTTTATGGCATAACTCGAAATTTCATGCGTTATGCAATCATCGGGTGCATATTTCAAACTGACAGTTTAATAGATTTGAATTTAAGTTCACTCAATGTTCATGGAAATTCATTCTTATAAAGTTAAGTTACTTTTTTTTTAATAACAAGATTAAACATTTAAATATTCTAGGATTGCAAGTAGATAAAAATTTAAATTTAAAATTTAAAAATAAAATAAAAAATTTTAAAATGCAGGGAGAAGAAATCAAAGGGGCATAAATCAGAATAGGTAAAAATTGAAAAATTTATATAATCTAATATTACTTGTAGATAAAAAATTAAATTTAAAAAAATTAAAATTTTAAATTAAAATTTAAAATGAAAATTAAAAATTAAACAATGCAGGGAGAAAAAATTGAAGGGGTTCAATTCATAATTGTTAAAAGTAATTTTCTGGGGGAAAGAAAGAAGTATTATATTGTATAGGCAAAATAAAATAAATTTATTGTTTGGGCAAAATAAATAAATTTATTAACTTGAAATTTGGGTTTTGGCTCTTGATGTCTAATAGGATGTGAGTAGCCTTCAACATTCTGAGTAGGATTAAATTTACTAATTTCAGTAAGTAAAATACCCTGGTGTATTTTAAACCGAAATTATATTGATTGGAATCTAAAAAATTTCAGATTAAAAAACAAATTTAAACGTACCGCCATGTTTTGATTGATCGACACATTTACGTAAACAGTAGCCACATTTCTGTTTTAAAAATCTGGCAAAAATAAAATATACGTCGCTGACACGTTATTGAAGTCAATTTTTAAAATTAAAACTTACCTTTATCTGATTTCAAACAAATGTACTTGCTTACTCTCTGAAATATTCGGTAAAACCTTTTATCAGTTACGGTAGCCGTTATCAGTCTTTTATCTCAAACGATGACTTCTGTAATGACAGCCGGAAGCTGTCAAGAAGGCTAAGTAGGGAGGCCATAGGCGACAAAAATATACGAATTTAATTTTTTATGTAAGGGAAGACAACCCTTGAATCACGGGACTTTTTAATGATAAATATCACGTACGGCCACCCGTACAAATAAAGATACGGGCCTTCAAAATGCACACAATTAAAATGTTTTAATTATTTTAAAAATTGATGAGCTAAATCATTTGTATTAAACTTTTAAATTTTCGATTAGTAGTTGTAGTCTTCATGCATTAATTACATACCCTAGTCGGAGCAATAGAGAAAGAAATTTTAAAATAATTTTGAAACTTTTATATCATTATAATAAAAAAATTAAAAACAAATGAAAATAATTCTTGTAAAAATTTATTATTCAATGAATTTTTTTTCTTTTCAGACTATGATATGCTTAATTTATATTGTTCATAAAATCAATCAGAAGTTTATCCTCATAAAAATTGGCATAGTTATTGCTTTTTTCGCAATTCGGACCTACTTTTTAGAAAGTCGGTCACTATTGAAGAAAAAACCACTGGATTAGCATTCCCTAATGACTCCTGAATTTTATTATATTAGTTTTTTTGTGGGGCAAAGTCGAATTTTTACACATCTTTGGAAATTAATAGGTGGGGGGGGGGTAACATACTTTTTAAAAAAATTACCAATATTTTCTAAAAATAATGCAATCAGAATTGATTTCAGTCAATTATAAATAAGTCCTGAAATTTTCATCAAAATCTGACCATTATTTGATTTTTGCAAGAATTTTCAAATTAATGTGTCTTTCACGGTCAAAAAAGTTCATTGTGCAATTTACGTTTTTTTTATTTAATAAACGTTGCGTCAATTTAGATCTCGCACTGACGTAAGAAAAAAAAGACTTTCTACAAAAATTTTGAACGTGTTAGAAATAATTAAAAAATTTAAAAAATAATTAAAAATGTTTTGATCTATCCTCTTAATGATAATATAAACATTTCGCCGATAAAACTTTGTTTTTATTTAGTTTGAGGCCTTTTTCCTTCATACTATGCTGTTTTTTCAGCGATTTTGTGGAGGATCCTAATTCTGAGGCAAGTAAGCCATCATCACAACCAAGGTAACTTGAGGCGGCCAATTATTCAAATGGTGAGAGATTCAATTTTTGGATGTGTGACTAGGAGAAAACTAGAAAGAAAGTTGTCGATTAAGTCTGAATAGCGAATGGGGTAAACTCCCGAAAGAAATATATATGTATGTTAGTTTCAATCAATGAAATTAGCCGAGGATAGGTACAAGCCTGCAGCCGGGTTTAAATCAATAGATAACTTAGTATGGATTCTGAAACCGTTCACAATTACGGTAATCCACAACCTCCATCACTTCATCCCTACTTTTGCTTAAGAGGATTCGAGAGTTGTGTGTGCACGTAATAGTCACTTTATAATAGGAAAAGTTACACAGGGGAACGTTTCTACAAGAGCTGAGACAGGCCAAATCACAGTGTGGGGTTTCTGTTTCGAATCCTCCAGCAGTGACTCCGAATTTTGTAACCATTTCATTTCTACCACCACTTGATAGTCGATTTAAGAGGGGAGTTTCGTTTTGGAGGCGTTAAAACTAACAAGGCATTCTTAAAATTTGCTTGGCCATCGAAGATCCGTGATGTAGTCAGTACACACTCACTACATGAATATCTATTATTAATACTTGGATGACAGTGGCCATTTTTGAAAGTTGGCATGTTAAATTGGCCGTGCCTTATATTTCTTGTAACGCATGTAATATCTACAAAATTCTAAAATTTAAAAAAATTTCTCATAATATTAAAGCGAACCAACGTAAACGTACCGATTCATCGTGTGTCTGTACAAGAAAAACAAATCCTTAGAAAAATCAATTCTTTGACCAAAATTAAATGGCATGAACTTTACCTTTCGGGTATTTCTTTTGATTTATGAGAACAGTGCAAAAGGAGACCTTGTGTCTGAATTCCAACATTGTAAGCCACGAGCACATCCTCTAAGCTAGGCCTGTAAGGTCCAGTCATATATTCAGCAAGAGATAAAACAGCGGGCAGCACAGGTCCGCTGGGATGAGTCGCTGGATGCCATGTGTCGTCAAAGTCCATTGAGTGCACGCTTATGCCATTCAGAAAGGCAGCTAGCCCTGGACTGGTCTTCAACCCTGAACTACCCCAGATGACACAGCAGTTTTTCGCCGACGAAGAAGAAAAGCAAGGCAAATGCTGGATATAGTGCAATTTATCGGCCCATTGAATCATAGTTTTCATGATGTCGCTGTGGAATCCCAAAATTCCAACTCCTAAAGTATCAAGCATCATACGTCGGCTTCTGTTCAGTACCAATGTCGACAGGTGAGCTTTTGTGGCATTGGAAACTAGAGTCGCGAGCACTGAAGTAGGGTTTGAGACTGGCAGGTGAGTATAAGGAACTGAAAAACGAAACATAATATTTGAGTAATGAACAATGTAAGCCATTTGACACTAACAAAGATAGGGAATCTATTCGAAAGAAGCGTGTAAGAAACTTTTTTTAATACTGTATTTTTCAAAATTAACTACTTGACTTTTTCAAGGCCTTAACTTTATCAGAGGATGAAACGCGTCGGTAAAGAAATTTTTCCTTTTATATTTATTCATATATTTTCTTTTGACAGATATGATTTTATTTATATATGTGTGTGTGTGTGTGTGTGTGTGTGTGTGTGTTTCAGAAGTTGTACGCACATTAAAAATCAACATGATTATCTTCAAGGTAACACTTTGGATTCTTGGTTTAATTTGGTTTCTAGGTATTGATCAGTCCACTTGCAGCTCTTCTCACTTCTCTTTTTTTTTTATCCGGCATGAAAATTCTTTTTCACAGAGATCTTTAAATTTTCAACGAAATTTGCACTTGACACGATATAAAATATTTATTAGGACCTTAAATAAGTTCTCGATGATTTTTCATGAATAATAATGTTTTATTTATCCAAATTAGTAAGAAGCATGCCACTGAAAGTATTGTTCATCGCTAGCTACTACATTTTCCTATCTTTCCGGCAGCATTTGAATTCCACGTCGGAAAAAGGACATGCCTTTTGAAGCTAACCACGAGTCGACCCATTTTTTTTTTTTTGCATCTTTATAAGAATAAAAGTGCTGCTCAGCCAGACCATGTGCAATCGGCCAGAAACAGTGATAATCGGACAGAGCAATGTCTGGTGAATATGGCGGATTGGGTAGGACTTCCCATTTCAGCGTTTCCAAGTAGGTTTTCACCCGTTTCATCAATTAAAAATAACATGACAATCTATAATAGAGCACAGCACATAGATCGAATTATAAGCAGAACAAAAACAGACGCACCGGACAAATTCGGTTAATATAACAGTTCGAAACAGGGAAAACAAAAACAAAAACAAGAGAGAAAGAGTGAATACATTTTATTTTACTATGTTTTTTTTTTTCAATAAATCGTTGCCTGAATGAATCAGAAAATGAAAATGTAGATGTGGTAAACGACAACGGTAATTTTAACTTTCCGTTTCTGTTAAAGGGTTTCTGTAAGCATGTATATGTGGTAAAGAGACTATATGCTGATAAGTGAGATGAGTTTTTTTTTTTTTTGCTGTAAATATATTCAGAAGAGAAATGAAAACAACTAAATAACGGCTAGTGTCTATGATGCCTGTGTATGTGGAGGTTGTGAGGAGAAAGTCGATGATGTTCCGTTGCAGTCGCCGGAGTGCCAAGTGAATCTTTTGAAGCCAGGTAATCTACAGACATTTTCAGTTATCGATTCACTTTTTACTTGCTTTCAGAATGACTACCAGTTTAGGGTTAGGGGTTTTGAAAACTTGTTATGGTTTATAAAATGGCGAGTGTTCTAAAACTAGAAAAAGATAGACACACTGACGCCAAGAATTCAAAATTGGGCGGCAAAATAAGGAACCGTTTCTTTTGGTAGGAGTAGGAGCAAGAAGTAGGAGATTTTGAAAAGAGAAAGACGCTAGTCAGTTGACCACTAGAATCCAGAAGGGATAGGCTCGTTTACTACTAGCATCCCACAGTGAAGAGAATTTAGCTAGTCTGCTCCTGTATCCGCACAAAATTTAAAGGTTGTAACTTGATGTAAGAACCTAAAGTTTTATACCAAAAATAAACATCATTAATTCAAGTTTGTGTTATCTTCTAATTATACCAAAACGAAGCAACACAACAAACTAAATATAACCATTTTCAGTCTGCACAAATACCTGATCAGATCTATACTATGCAAATCAAACCAGTTCAAGTGAAACTTTTCTTTTTTGTCTAATAATGCGACCGTTATGTCTGTTTTGTTTTTGTTTATTGTTTTGTTTTGCTGTTGTTTTTTTAAGCTCCCAGATCAGTTACTTGTGTTGCTTGTGTTGTTTCCTGCCATTGTTGTGTGGAAATATATTTATAGCCCTACAGAGTCAAAACACAGTGTTGTAGAACGACACTGTTGCTTAGATTGGTGATGGCTTGTCTATCTTGAAAATTAACATTCGAAATGTTTGATTTAACTTGAGTTTGAAAGCAAAATATTGTCGCAACCAATTCAATCAGCAAGTAGAACGCATATCAATACTATAATGTTCCCTGTCAGTAGATTTAAAATGATAATTAGATATGTAAATTTTTATATACTCTCAAAAAGATATTCATGCATATGCAAATTTATTCAGTCGTGTTCTGAACTCAGCTATATTTGCAAATCAACGAAAACGGAAAGAAAACGGTTCAGCAGTTTCCTCGTCATTTGCGAACGCTAAAAATAAAAATTCTTCTTAAGAACTACAGAAATTTTTCATAACATCGATTTACTAAAGCTATGTTCGCTCATAAAGACAATGAATTTACTTACATTTGCTCGGTTTCATTGGCTTATCATCTGCTGTTGAAGTTAAACTGGTTGACACAAAATTCTTCCTCCGCCACTGCTGTATAGGGAACATCTCAAATAATGTCATCGCAGTTGGACATGGTTGACTTAATCTCTTTGTTAACAACAAAAAAGAAAATTATAATTATTTCTTGAATTTTAATGTTATTGCAGTTTTTTTTATCACAATCACCTTATGCAAGGCAGTAAAGACTTGAAAGGGTTACTGGGTGTGAAATAATTAAAAAACAGAACACATTATGATGGAGCAAGAACAATAGAAGAGTAATGAGGAAGACAGTAAATAACAATTGCCATTGTATTTATATTTTTGAAGATCAAAGTTGGCTTGAAAGCAAGAAGCCGGAAGAGAATTCCACAAGCGAGAAGTACGAGAAAAGAAACTGTTAGCATAGAACTTACAGTTACGTCTAGACATTTCAATTGTAAATCGATGAGCTCTTGTTGCTAATCTAGTACTGCGCTTAAATTCAAGTCTAAGTACCATAACAAAGAGTTCATCCGAACAATTATCATGAAAGTATTTATAGAAAAGGCACTGGGAAGCAACTTTACGGCGGTAGAAAAGTGACTGCAGCTGAGACACTAGGTCAGAACCAATAATATCGCTGATTCTTCTTTGGGTTTTATCAAGAATCTCTAAATAACTAGCAAAACCACCAGACCATGTGATGCATTAATTTTCTAAGCATGAACGATTAGTAGACATATAGATATGTAAGATAGATTCTGGAGAGAAGAATTGTGTAGCATGACACAGTGAACAATTTTTTTTAACAGCTGACTTAGCAATGGATACGATGTAGTTTTTTCAACTTTATGTCAGCTGAGAATATTAACTCGAAAAGACACAACGAGTTACTCTCCAATCATTAGGAAAGTCGTTAATGAAAATTACAAACAAAGTGGAACCAAAGATAGCGCCCTCGGGGGACACCTGCATTAGTACAGAAGGATCTAGAAGAGTAGCCGTTCAGGACAACTTTCATTTCACGATTTGATAAGAAAGATTGAATGAAGATCAAAAATTATTCCAGAAATACCATGACTTATCAGCTTGTGAAGGAGACTGGTATACCAAACTCTGTCGAACGCTTTCGATATGTCCAAAGTAACAGTCGGAGCTTCTTCATATTCATCTTTAGCTTGATAGACACTTTAGGTAATAATCATCAATATACCAGTAGTTGACTTAAAGAAACTAAAGCTATATTGCTTGCTTGCAAAAAGATCCTGCGTTGTCGCATAATTAAGTCAGTATTGATTAGGACCTCTAGTAGTTTGCTAAAAAGCAGTAGAAGGCTAATAAGTTGATAGCTGAAAGGGTCGGACGGTTAACTTGAGTTCGTAAAGACTGGAACAACAGATGAGGATTTCCAACAAACAGGAATGTGAGATGCAGCGAGGCATTTCTTATACAGTTGAGAGAGAGCAGAGAGCAGTTTGTGAGCACATTCTTAGTGACTATTACAGGGATACTATCTGGTTCATATGCTCTGTGGGATCCAGATTATGCTTATTATTCAACAGAGACTCAGTTCTAAGTGGAAAGTTATGCAAAGATACTCCAGATAAGTCTATTGGTATAGTGTGATAAACTTTTCCAAGAGAACAATGTTGCGAAGCGCGACAAGAGTTAGGAAAGGAGGTAAGGAACAAATCAACTAAAGAAGCATGTTGATCAGATTAGGGAAACGAGTAGGAAAATCCAAGATTTGATTAAGAGACTGAGCAACGGAAAAATTGAAAATCTGAATAATAGCAACATCAGTAAAGTTAGAATGTTAAGCCACTTGACATGATGTGCATTTCACCAAACACAAAAATATTCGCAGATAAATGACAAGAGAGCACCATTTCAAAACACACTGCATTATCAAGATGTGATTCAATTGGGTCTTTGTGCTTTGACATGGATGAATGTCCATTGTTTAGAGTTTTGTTTTTTAATTTGTTGGTTAAGCATTCAATATTATTTTCCTATATAAATATTCGAGAAAGAACCCATTTCTATTAGAGGACGCATAAGAAAACATGTGTACGTCACTGACACCAACCCTGGGCATTCATATCCCCACCAATAATCAGGAAGTTATGTTTTGGGAAGAGAGGCATTAATAGAAATGTGTCACCGCTAGATTTTCTTTTGGTGTATAGATGATTGTCGTTATAGGTAACCCTATAACGATGGTTTTGTGTTCAATTTTTCAATGTCCCTGAGCGCTTTATGGGCGAGTGAACTAAGTAATGTGTCAACGCCGCCAATGTTAGTACTCGTGAAATTATTCCAAGTTGAGGCTGAGATGCAGATCCGGTCTTTCCCAACACAGTGATGTTTGAGTTTGAAATCAGAATGAAAATAGCTGTGTTCCTGAATACAGGCGACGTTGATATTCAGTTCAAAGGCAGATGAAACAAGTTCAAGCATTTGATTTATAGTGCTAAAGTGTGCGAACGTTAAAGTTGAAATTAATGCATTTTTATCAGTGTTATGCGGACCTTTGTAACCCGTGTGACGGACGATGTGGAATGAGTTTTTAGTATTCGTGATACTCAAGTTTGTCTTTTAGTGGTTTAGTACTCATCTACGGTTCGCCATTCCTGTAGAGAGTAACAGTGTCAGATTTACTGGTAGTTTTCACCGACCATGTTCACTGAAATGCATCTTAAGCTCTGTGAGGGTGATGCAAAAGCCGACTACATCGTTTATTATGTAATGCCATCTATGCTTGTCAGCCATCCTGCATCCCAATGGCAGCTGATTTAAACAAATTAGAGAGTAGTTTCATTAGAGATTTTCTCAAAGATGGATGGCCTTCACTACGGCTATGAAATTCCATCTACCCCTGACAGTAATAGGTTGTACTGGACTACAGCTTACAGCTTGCCAGTAGCAAGAATCAAATAAGAACAATGTTATTAAGTTTTGTGTCATTAAAGTCCGATTTAATCTTTTCACATAGGGGTTATACGTTTGTATACGGAGTAGGTAGAGTGGATAAGCACCAATAGAACCAGAATTGTGCAGACATCGGTTAGGAAGGGAATAATATTATGATAATGACACAATTTTAGAATTTTATAAAATATACAGGATTAATACAAATATAAAATTTGTTATTTAGATGGTTAATGTTACCTTCAGCAGCCCAACTCTAAAGTTTCGACCCCAGACGATATCAGAAACTGAATTTTTATTTTATCGTTTTACTTTTATATTGCGTTGAAAAATCATTGATGCACTTTTCATTGATGTACTATTGATTTTTTTGTTTGTGTGTGTGTGTGTGTGTGTGTGTGTGTGTGTGTGTGTGTGTGTGTGTGTGTGCCTGCCCACACGTACGTACGTATGTGCCTACCTGTAGGATCTCACTCACTAAATAATGATGTGTTTAATTTCCAGTACTCAGCCATCTTAACCTTAGGCATATCAAAGTTTACACGAACCCGGACAAGCCTATGATCCATGTAAACTATAGAATTAAAACTTGGACAACTTGAGCCCTATGTCGACTCTCTTAACTAGGACTCGGCCGAGGTAGTTAGAACGTTCCACTAAAGCGAGACTCCCCTATTAGTCCCAGTTCACACTATGTCCCGGTGATATTAATTACGGTACTTACCGACAAGATCAAACTTACCGATAAAGTTACGAAATTACTTCACATCCGGGTTGTTAGCACCCGATCTTTCCCCTATATGATCTAAATTGGGTCAAGAACGGCATTCTAATTCCCGATGTAGTCAAAATCGGTTCGCCCATCATTATCATTGGGCGTGTAGCAATACGATTTCTCACACACCATTAGGAGATAAATATATAGATTCTTTTCCTTGCAAATAAATTTAATGACTAGGGTTACTTAAGAATATTTTCTCCAGCTCATCTTTGAGTGAATTTAATGACCAGGTTTTTTCATGAATCATGTCTCCATACCCCCTTTGAACTGGCGAGCATAAAATCGTTAGTGACTTGAGATAATCATAAAAGTAGAGTCTTTTGAAAAACTGACCACCCAAAAGCTGAATGCGTTTAATAAAACACAAGTGGATGGATAGGAGTGTAGGGGACGTCAGCTTTTATCCATGTAATGAGTGAGAAGAGAACCAGTAAGTAAGTTAGCAGTCACTGAGACGGTCAGGCAGTGAGTTTAAGGGTCTTTTTGTCGTGGCCGGAAGTTGAAAAGAGCCGGAGTTCGCACTCTCGAAGCTGAAGGAAGACATTGCCGATTAAGTGAGAAATTGTATCGTTTTTACTTCCCAACCATTGTCTTGAAACCATTTGTAGTTATTTTTTGTTATATTCGATCACGACTAATGACACAAACCTGTGATCATAGCGAGCTGGGTGCATAACCGACTGTCAGCACAGCTTGTGCCGTGACGTACAAAGACGTACGTCACATAAAACCCCAATGAGACAAGGCGCCTTATCCTTTATGTTAATATCCAACACGCAAAGCCTACACGATGGATTTGTGAATAAGAGTAGACACCGCATCCAAAGACTTACCAGTCAGAAAACACCTCTCGAGCGTCTTTCAAAGCATGCTGAGTATAGAACAAACTTTTTAGACAGGATATATTTATGTTCGTGTGTGTTGGAAACTGGGTCTCCAGTAAACAACATCCATCCATCTCGAGTCACTGAAGAACGCGAGTATGACCCTGCGAGACTCTAACCTCATGCCCTGAGCATTCCTGTTAGCTAAGCAAGACGATTAAGGTTGGAAATCTGACTTGAACATAGTTTAGGTTATGACACTTCCATTGACCGTCTAGGGTGAGAACGCTTCTGGGATATGTCAATTTCAAGAGGGTGAGGTAAACAAAAACTGGTACCCTCTATGAACAGCATTGTTTTAGTTGATGGACTCACAATTACTGTTAATGGGGGTATTGTTCTGACTGATTTATTGGCTGTCTTGACCATGCTCCGTATCTTCCGTACCCCAAACCCCGTTTGGATCACTGTGAGAACTCATTTCGCTTATGGAAAGTTCCCGGGGATCTTCCAAATCGTGATCCAAATCTTTAGTGACCAACTCTCGACTCACTGCTTTTATGCAGTCCTCGGATGTAGGTAGCAATATGTCTCACATGAAGAAAACAAATTCCTTAATGATTCTTTGGGAGATTCCAGTGATATAACCACAGTGTTTTTCTACGAGCGACAAATTTTGCGCGTACGCTTGTCCACCACAAAGACTGGCACAATTCTTCTTTTAACTTTTTTAGTTCTTGGTGTGTCTTCCAAAAGACATACATTTTTGTTGTTTACATTTTGATAATTATTGACGTTCATACTTTTACCATTTTCTTTCACTTTTTTATTTTCTTTTTAGTTGTAGTAACTTCTGGTATATCCCCGCGGTTACAATTTTATTTTCTTTATCTGGTGGTCTGATCTTGAGTCAGACCCAAATAATTTTTTCTTTACCACCCGACGCTTATCGGACATTTTGATAAAAAGTCTTTCTTAGTAGTTCAAACAAGTATTTTTCTTTTCCTTTTTTCTTTTTTAAGAGAATTCAACTGAAGAAGACACGAAAAGAAGAAATAAAACAATTCAAATAATAACTGAAACAGAAATAACAAATAAATCACTCAAAAGCTGCTTTTACAAGCAGAAGAGATTAAAATGAATAAAATTCGGCGTTAAAAACGCTAACAGTAAATCAAAATTAAACGGAAGAAGGGTAATTTAACTGCATAATTACACAAATAAAACAACGTAGAAAGTCTAAATCAAAACTTATCACAGTGAAATTAAAACAAACTCAAAGCAAGTAAAAAATGAAAAAGAAGACTGAACAATTAATGTATAAAAATGTGTAATAAGAACTTATGCGTAAAAAGGTTCACCGAATAAGTAAATAGTAAAGAATAAAAAATAAATTATAAACCCAGAAAAAAATATTAAAAAAAAAAAAAATGAAATATAAACAATAGTGGAGTATGACTAAAAGTTACACTAGAAAAAATAAATTTCATCTAAAATGAAGTGGGTGAAAAATAAATAAATAAAACTGAAAAGAAAATTCAACAAATTCACAACAGAATAAAAATTACGTCAAAATAAATAAAATAGTCAAACCTATCAAAAGGTTTCAATTAAAACGTTCTGCGTAAAACTCAAACCAAAGGTAAGAGCGAGACGAAAAACACACCATGCACAAAGTGGGACTGAGAGAAGCTGAATCGCACGAACGAGGAAAGCACCTATCGCCAACCAATTTTGGTGGATATTAGTGAAAGTAACAGCTTTGCCTAGACTTTTTTATGGCTGGGAAAATGTCGATCACATATTCAAACGGTAGGGTGGATAGGTCAGGGAGAGGTGATGGGGGACCAGGGAGGAAGTGTAATAGTAGATGAAAGAAATATAAAATTGTAACATCTAGAAACTTTTTCACTTATAACATGTTGTGGCAAGAACCAGTTACCCTCTTTCTATCATGAATGAACTGATGCATTCATGATAAGTAGTCCTGGGTAATTTTCAAAGGAAAAAGATAATACTGTTGCAGTGACTTGTCTAGCTGAGTATTGAATACTACTATGATGACTGAATCTGTTGATTTAAGTGTTGTGGTTTGCCAGCTCCACATCACAACAAAATTAATATTTTTCCTATTTTTCACTTGTGATATTATTACGTATACTATTATTACCTTGATAGTAAAAAAAAAATTCAAAAGAATTTGACAGACATTCGAATATAAAATATTCAGATATAAGGAAGTAGAAATAGAAATTGAAAGACAAAAAGTAGTGATCACGAGCATATTCTCAGAAATAGAGTAAAGTTCATCAGTACAATTATCATGAAAGTATTTATATGTTACGGCAGTGAGAAAGTGACTGAATCCGAGATGCCCGGTCAGAACTAATAATATTGCATACTCTTCTTTGTATTTTATCAAGAATCTCTAAATATATAGCAGGATCACCAGACCAGATAGAGCAGCAATATTCAAACCAAGGACTATTCTAAACTTTTAAGAAATTACATTTGAAGAACGTTTATATTAATTATTAAATTCTGCCCCACTCAAGAATAATCTAACGATAAAATCTAGTTCTAAAAATGTTGAAATTCCATTGAATTATTACTGATCAAATCTGTTCTATCTGATTTGACATCGCCAACTGAAACAGTAGAAAAATCTGGAAACTCTGGAAAGTGTCTAAGAACTTTTGAATAAAATTACTTTCTTGCCGTTATAAACTGAAAAATAGCTGACACATTTTCACTAACCTTTAAAATTATCTGCTGCATGGCCATAAAATCTACTTGAAAGAGGTGAATTTGAATATTAAACACTCTATCACGTTTGATGTTACGAGTCTGCATTGAACAAGTGTACGTCTGTACGCCATTCTTTATTGTTTATATCAGTCTCGGAAGAGGAAAGAAGTCAAATAGACGTTGCAGTTTATGTCAACAATTAAAGTGATGACAACTCTCTTATATTCTGATATTTCATGGTATCTTCCTTGTTCACAGATATTTGTACCAAGAAATAAAAAGGAACCATCTAAGTAGATATTTGCATTTCCTCTTACATCAACGTATAATTTATCCATGCGTTTATAATCCGACTTAACTTCTCACGTACATAAGTAGCTATTCAATGTAAAAGTTTGTATTCGGTACAATTCTTTTACAAAAAATTTCATAGTGTTAAATACTTTTTAATGTTTTTCTGAAAAAAAAATCAAATTAATAAAAGTTATATTCATTTTTTCGCGATTCATCTCATTGAATCAGAATTAATAAAAATATAAATTTGACGACAAATCAGAATTGATTACCAATACAGAGAACTAGAGAAATATAACAATCACTGAAATTCTATGAGCTCTGGTAAACAAAAAAAAATGATTACTGAGGTTTATAAGTCCTAAAAAATGATTACTTAGTTTTATAAGTCCCCAAAATTCACTCACTGATGTCTGCAATGACAGTTGGTTGAGTAATCCAAAAATGGCTTGACCCAAAGAGTTGAGAGTTCAATACCTGTTCATAGCAAATAGAACAAAAACTTGGATAGTTTAGTTATTAAGTGGAATTAACTGAAACTGAGATATCAAAAAAAGTAAGTCGCGTGAAATCAGAACAATTTACCCATGTGAACTAAATAAAAAGGAAAAATTCCAACGTATATCACCTGAAGAAGGTCTGTGCATGAAACGGCTGAAACGCCGTGAATACGACTATAAAGATGTGGACAACAGTGAAAACGATGTAGTGTAAATTTATACCAAAGTCAACGAAATCAAAATTTTAAGCAGAATTAGACTTCTGATTTTATGTAAAATATGGACTTGTGCAATTTTGTATTCCGTGTCCCTTCAGGACGTAGGCTATCATGTATCTCCACAACTTTTTATACTTTTATCTATTAGTAAAAGTTTGTTTCCTTCTTATCTACTGTTCTGCCACCCATTTTCCCAGGTAGCTTTATCAGCTAGGTTATTCGCTGTTTCCTTCAATATAGAATGTGTGGGTGCCATCCACTTTTAATCTCCGAAACTTGCGCCAGCAGATTACCACATCTTCCATTGCCTGGACAACCACCTTCGTAGGAAATTGTTCGCAAAAGTGGCAGACTTGCGGCAAGCACTTACAGACTTATTTGCGTTCAAGTTGAGTTTTAAGTTTGAGTTTTTGTTTGCATATCAACCTCTGGAGGTTATTTAATGCCAAATAGATGTAGTTTTAAAGTTTGTTTTTTTTTTGTGTTTTTTTTTTTCATGTTCGGTTATAGTGAGAAGATTGATTTAGTTAGATTTTAATGATTTTTTTGTTTTTATTTTTATTTTATTTTAGAAAACTGAAAATGTCTTCTAGTTTGTATTCAAAAATGTTTTGCTGAGAATATTTTTTTTGCCTCCAAAAATGTGTTATGGTAATAATTTTTTCTTCAAAAATGTATATTTTCTATAAAAGTCTATTTTTATACTTTCATAGTGTTTTGACCCCAGTTTGAGGGTTAACTATTTGTCCATAGCTGGGATCCAAACAGGTGTTACCACTCCGGGTCAGGGTGGACCTGGGAACAACAGCAATTAAGAGGTGGTTCCATGCTCCTCACAACCTCCCAATCAGAGGCCTTGCTGCCAGATGCAGTTTACCGTCATGCGCAGAACTTTTGTGTTCAAGACGTTTAAAATTTACCGTCAGGTAAATAGCGTAGTAGAGGCACGTTGGCAAAAGTTTCTGGATGCCGATAGGGATTATTTGAAGACTAACGGTATATCAAATTTACTGTTTTTTCTATTTTTTTTTTTTTCGCTTTTAATCATTTCACCCTAAACAAGGCAATAAAACCACAAAGATGTAAGGGTTTACAGAGTGTTAGAAAACAGTATTAAGAAGAGAATAACAAAAGAACAAGAATTAAGATGACAGAAGATAACGATTGACATTAAAGTTGACTGGGAAGCAAAGAGTTAGTAGAAAAGTGAGATAAAAGGACTGTTAGCATATAAATGCGATAAAAGGAAATATCAGCATAGAACTTACAGTTACGTCTAGTCATTTCCACTGTAAAATAACACCTTGTATTCAATCTAGTACTACGCTTAAATTCATAAAGTCTAGGTACTATAGAGTAAAGTTCATCAGTACAATTATCATGAAAATACTTTCATGATAATTGTAATTATATTCATGATAATTGTAATTATATGTTACGGCAGTGAGAAAGTGACTGAATCCGAAATACCCGGTCAGAACCAATAATATTGCATACTCTTCTTTGTATTTTATCAAGAATCTCTAAATAGCAGGATCATCAGACCAGATAGAGCAGCAATATTCAAACCAAGGACTATGCTAAACTTTGTAGAAACCACATTTGAAGAACGTTTATATTAATTATTAAATTCTGCCCCACTCAAGAATAATCTAACGATAAAATCTAGTTCTAAAAATGTTGAAATTCCATTGAATTATTACTGATCAAATCTGTTCCATCTGATTTTTTTCTAATAAATAAAAAACGGCAATAACTTTTTTGGTTACTTTGTAATAAAGGGCAAAATATTACATCTGATTCTGTCGTAGTAATTATAATCCTATTCAACAGCTATTTATTGTGACCGATATACCAGAATGCACTGTTGATATATTCTTAAGAATCTTAATTCAAAGTTTCTAATATTTTAATTTAAACAAAACATCTGAACAAAATGAGTGTTAAACGTCTATACGGATTTCAAATTATTTGTTCCGTCTTCAAACGAATAACCTTCTCCAGGATTGAGACGTGAATAGAAATTTAGAGCATTATTTTGTTTTGTTTTGTTTGAATAACATTTAAAATAATCATCTCCACCATTACTCCAAACTTTTAGAGTATTTACGATTTTTCAAGATCACATTTTTCACTGGTCATTTGTAAAGAACTTTTACTTGATTGATCTTATATTGGGTATTTTATTCACCATACATACAAGGATAAATACAACACAATTCGTGCTACCGGTTAATCAAATGAGTATTGGGTGCCGATCCTCATGGACGAATCAGAATTTATGCAATATCTCATCCGAATATGAGACAAAATTGATTCCAATGTTTATTTGATGCACCTCGTCATAAATGCTGCACAAAATCGCTTTAATGCGGATCCTCACAGGTGAACGTATCACGAAAGACAAAAATTGTCCAGTTCCTATGGATCACGAAAGTGCCAACAACCTACAACACTCCAATTTCAATGCAGTGTGGAGGTGCTGCCCCGGGTGTAAAACCTCCAGAATTAGGTCTACTTCATTTGTATCGTGTCTCTCTCGAAGCTGAAACGTAACTTATCCCAGCCAAAAAGGGGGAAAATGTTACATTTCATATCTTTAAAAGAGTTTTGTTTGATAATCATAGATTTTACAAGTAGACCATTATCGTTCATTCTGCTTTAAATAAAAACTGACCTTTGATTTGGTTATGTGTGAGCCAGCATGTAATAATACAGGTATTCGGAATATCAAATATATCAGACAGGAACGCACAAAGGTATTTCCTTCTTAAAGTTTTAAGCCAAGTTTTAAGCCAAGTCTCTCAAACTTCCCGATTACAAGCAAATATTTATAACTCTATATTTCCTTAATAGAAATTGTCACGAAAACATTTTTTATGCTAAAAAAACTTAACAAGCTTGGTCACAATTTTCATCTGAAGATTCGTACGCCCTCTTTTGGGATTTAGTGCTGTACGTGATTTGTCCGTCTGTAAAAAGCTTAACATGGAGTTTTTGTCTTGGGTTTGAGATATCGCGGAAATAATAAACGTGTATGCGTGCATGTATCCAAAATTAATATAATGAAGAAAGAGAGTGGAAAGAGAGAGAGAGAGAGAGAGAAAAAAAAATTTAGATAGATAGATAGATAGATAGATAGATAGATAGATAGATAGATAGATAGATAGATAGATAGAAAGAATGCGTGTACAGAAAATTGTAAAAAAGACCTGACCCAATTCCCAAAATCCGACTAAATGAACAAATATCAGATATTTTATGATTCTTTCTTGGTCAGGCTGAGAACTTTCCTATAATCGGATGTACAATAAGATATTTACTTGTATCAATAAGTGTACGAAGAGAGCTTACCAGTCTACTTATGTGCCTATAGTTGCATAGTAGCAAGTATAGGAAGTATTTGCATGTATATATGTTTTTAAAAAAAGTATACGCAAATTACATTTACACTAATCTTTTGTGACGTGTGTGTGCATACTCAACATATTCTCAATGTGATCATATATATATATATATATATATATATATATATATATATATACACACACACACATCTTGAACTCATATATATATATAAATATATGCGATTATATATATATATATATATATGCTCGCATATATTTATATATATGAGTTCAAGATGCAACAAAGACAAAAATAAAAAGCAAGAAACGGGTCGGGTTTGATTTCTGATTCTAAGTTTTCATTATGGCGTCTAACGATCAACAAGCGAAAGATTGGTCCGATGATTTTCAGAGAAACGGATATATTCCCAGAATAGACGTGTTGAACAGAGGAGAATCGGCACAATTGAAAGAAAATTTTGATCAGTTGGAAAAGGACACAGGTAAAAGAATATCGTGAACTCTTTTCAAACATTTTTACTTTTAGTTATGAGAGTTTAAGGCATATTTTGTCAATATGACTATTTAGAATATATAGTTAGATTTCATTAACTTAAACGTATTTAGCAGTTTGCTACCTCAAAAAAAGCTGGTGCGTTAAAACTTGATCGACGTGAAAATCAATTGATTTGCATTAAATTTATACTGAATTTTATGAATTTTGCATGTACCAATGATTTTCAAAGAGATATACACCGAATTTACGTCAATTATTTTTCAATTTTCCAAACAAGTTTCCAATTTCATAATACATTTGAGCAATATTTTCCACGTAAAAATGGAACATACTTTTTTGCAATGCGGTTGAACTTTACAAGGCTCAATAGCCATTTTATGTAGAGAGTTACAGAGTTAAAAGCTCAGTTTATAGGGAACATGTAAGGAAAATAACGGTTAACTTTAGATTTGAACAGATTTTAATGATTTCTAAGGAGTCGGTTTCACAAAACAGCGGTTCCTGAGAAGAAACTGCTTGAGTGGAACTTACATCCAATGGGATAAGAAGGGAATGAAGGTGGTTTGCCACAATGTGTATGGCGTGGCGGGTCTTAGCCGTGAATTTTAGAACTGGTGGTACTGAGGAATATACAAGGTTAATCAACGTTATGTTAACATGCAAAATCCTGTTGTACATACGATGTTTTGTGAAGGATTTCTACCTCTGAAGTGCTAACATAATTTTGACTAACCCTGATGAAAGGAAATTAATTTTCAGTTAGTATTTTTATTTTTTAGTTTAAAGAAACCTAAAATTTCTTAACTTAAAGTAAATTCGCTTTGATAGGTAAGTTATGGGGCATTAAAGTAATACATTGTATTTTAACGATGGGTAGGTAGACTTGTTATCGCGTCTCAGGACGAAGGATTTAATAATAATAAACAGAACGTGCTTTCTTATTGACATGGCAGTCTCTGTAGATGGTAATGTATCTTTGAAGATCTTCAAAAATACTATTGTAACAATATTTAACATCGCATACGGACAAAAAGGGTTAAGGAAAACGATTTCATTTTATTATTTTTTCTTTTTTTTTCTTTTACTTTTTTTTTTTTTTTGTCAGAAAGGGATTCATTTTCCGAGGATATTGAGAACAGGTTTAAAAAAAGAAAAGAAAATCACACAATACGATTGTTACTATTCAGCGAGACACAGCTGTTGACAGGTGTCAATGTCCACGTACTGGGAAAATAATCAGCCTTAATTTCCCTGAGAATGGGGGGGGGAAGGCTCCTGAGTGGGAGGGAATCTTCCAGAATTAGATTTGTGAAACAGAGAACAAAAGAAGGGGACTGGTTGAATGTTTAGATATTTGCATAAACCCCCTTATGCGCCCTCACCATACCAGTAGAAAGCGACACCCATAAATACAAGTGCCCACGGGGGCTAAAATAGTTGGAATTGTTTTTGTCAAGAGTGCGGTCTGGAGTTGCAGAAGCCGCGCCGAGGAGTTGAGAGATTTTTTTTTTTGCCATAACGCTGTTGTGTCAACCTGATAATAATAATAACAATAGTTATCTGCTCAAGAAGAAAAACTTCGACGATATCCTTGTGCCATTTTTGAAAGTACAAACAACAGTAGTTGAAGTTAAATCCAGTTGTCGCTGAATAAAAACTCCGACGATATCCTTGTGCCGTTCTTGAAAGTAAACAACAGTACTTGAAGTTAAATCCAGTTACCAAGTCTGACCACCCTTAGAGAAATTAGCCGAAATTTTCGTTCTGTTGCCAAATATTAGAAACGGGTTGGGAAAAAAAGAAAAAAAAAAGAACTGTAATTTTTTAAAAATTTTGATATAACTATCATCTAGTGATTTATTCAGGCGTCGTCTATTTGATTTCCAATTTTGTGTGTGTGTATTCAACTCCTTGGTTTACTTTGGTTGAGATACCCCAGTGATAATTCAGCTTAACTCTCTTAAGATCAAAAATCACAACGTGAGTAATAGAGATTACAGTTGAAGGGGTTAACCTAAAGACCATCTGCTGTGTCAACGCCATCAACGACCGACAGGTGTGGGCTGACGGCTTGTTTTCAGACCAGGATCGATCTTGACCAGGGACAGCAGACCACGGTCCCTGCTACGCTGCCACACTATCCAAATACAAGGATCTTCAAATGGAAATCTAAAAAATGGGGCACATGAGGACATCAATAATTCCAGTTGTAGTCAGCGCTCTCGGATTGAGTTGAAAAGTTTCCAATAGACTCTTTGAATGGGGTTCCTGGTAGCCCATACCTTAAAGTAATACAAAAAATGTACTCACAAGTACAGCTCACATATTACGAAGTGCTTTTCTGTGTAAAATGTATGTGATATTGGATTTTTTATTTTGCTTTTGACAAAAATGATCAGTGTAAATGTCATGAAGCTATTTCCCACCTTAGGTCTCTGGTTGGGAACCGGAAGGAAATGTGTATACAACAGAAATCAAAGGAAATAATAATAATAATAATAATAATAATAATAATAATAATAATAATAATAATTAACAGGATTTCAACTAAACACCAACCAAGTAACTTCTCGACACAAAAGTTTCACAACTAACTCTAATATTCCAAAACACTTTGGTAATAGACTTTTTGGTCAAAGTACCATTCAGCCGGCTTCCAATTAAAGAATTCTTGACACGCTTCCTCGACTTTATCAAACGAGTCGAATCGGTGGCCCTTCAGAAAGGGTTGCATTGAGCGGAAAAGGCCGTAATCTGGTGGAGCACAGTCAGGACTGTAGGTTGGATGTGGCAGAACCTCAACACCGTCTAGATCTTCAAACTTGTCTTTAGTCTTCCTGGCGGTGTGTGGCTTGGCATTATCCATCATCCAACTTTAACGGCCGTCCCGAACGAGGCTTATCTTCAAGACTCATGTCGCCAGAATCGAAACGCTTGTACCACTTTGAGATCGCCGCATATGCAATTGTTCCTTCACCTTCGGCAGCACAAATCTCTTCTACAGCTTTTCTAGTTGAAAGATCTCGCTTCCAGCAGTAACGAATCAAAACTCACAGCTCAATTTTATCAATTGCCATCTGAAATACAAAGATGAAGATCACTATAACAATATAAACGCAAAATTGCATAAAAATTCAATTTTTCGCAAGTGTTTACGAATTTTTGGGACAACCTAATATTAATGTGCATCAGTATAAAAAAGTACAATAACTAACAACGATACGCATCAACTTCTGTGTCCTGTAAGTTTTAATTTTTAGGAATCAGCTGGTTTCTCTCAAATTTATTTCTGTTATTTCAGTAGATGACTCAGAGTCCAATACTGTTGGGCGGGAAATATTTTTGCCAGCTACGTCTTTAATGGAAATATATTTTGAGTTTAAAAAGAAAACTTTAAAAACTTCTTTCAATGTATTTTTGGCTAAGGTGCATGGAAATAGCTTATATATATATATAATTAGTAAAACTTTGTCACTTAGCTAATTGATGTTACCTTCAGCATTCCAACTCCGGAGTTTCGTAGGTGGATCTGTTCTCCACAGGGGTTGTCCGCAATTTTCTGCAAATGTTACACTTTCTAGGCATGCCTATGTTTTTTTTTTAATTCATGACAGCTTTAATTTCAATGATCTACCACAAAGAATGGCAACTATCGAAAGAAAAAAGGAAACAAAAAAGCTAAAAAGTGTAAAGCAAAAACCATGGAAAAGAACAAATGATCACAACACCCTACACGTTCGTCAGTCCTCGTAATGAATGCAAATGTGACCTAAATGATGCAAAGTCATTGTTTGCCGAGAGAGAATGAAACAATATATTGATTCTCGTAAGTTCAGTTCTAGATCTCTGCAAGAGAGTGCTGAACCTTCAATCCTTCCCATATTCAATCAATTGGAAGTCATCACATCTACAGCAGACATGGTGGAATACTTTGGTCGCAAATTCTCTTCCAACTCAACTTGTATTGTCTGGAGTACGCATACCCGGTTTCCCACCTAGAACAGAAACGGAGTAATGGATGCATAACCCCGTCTCTGGTCTCAGACATCATTTCTAAATTAAACTCTTATAAGGCAAGCGGAAGTGATGGAATCCAAACTATCGTCCGAAAGAAATGTACTCCTGAGCTGGTTCCAGCCTCTTCAAATTCTGCAGCTATTGCCTCTTTGCTTTCTGCTTAGCTTTTCAGAAGTCCTCATCGCCTGTTCTTGTGTTTAAGGACCCTGGTGAACTTTAATTACTGAAGTTGTATGCATCGGTTATTCTTGTATACAGTAATCTGTAAATAAGTGCAGGAAAACAGACAAAATAGATACTCATACCAATGTATTGGAAATCTGTGTTTTCATGACACAAAAACTGACTGAACGGGAGATATGAAATTACTACCATAATACTCTTCTGATATGGAATAGTAGTCAGTAAAAGCGAGATATCAGAATTATGTCCTTTTTGTACATTCATAGAAAAATAATCTAAAACTTGCTAAAAGGAAAAATTAAATAAAATTCTTGAAAATAGCATTAAACATAACATTTTTTTATTCTCTAAACATGTCTTTATTTTAATAAAAGAACCTTTTGTGACGACCAACAAAGGGATGAATTCCAAAATCGCATCAAAAAATTATAAGTATTTTTTTATAATAAAAATCAAACGTGTTTTTTCTGTCCAATGTAAAAGACAATAATGTATGCAATACACTAAAAAATTATTTTTTGAGTTTTATTGAATTACCTTTGGTAAGATACGTGACGAATTTTCCGTATTTTTGCATATGTTATGCTGAAGTCAAAATATTCAGGGAATTTTCTTTGTATAACATTAAAACGACCCCACGACCCCACCCTCAAATTAAAAAGTACAAAATATTGCAAAAGAGGTTTGGGTGGGGGAACCCACAACATATAAATATTTCTTCAAAGTGTTTAAAAAAATTATTTATTCAATAAAAATTAATTCATTAATGAATAAGTATTGATAAAGTCGTTTGAATTGGATAATTCCCTGATTTTTGGGGGGTGGGGGCAAATATATTAAAACAATGGTGTAGCGATTTTTGCTTTTATTTCGAAAAGAAGACATTTTGGTTATGCCTCAATTGTTCCATATTAGAGAAAGTCTCCAGCGATCGGACGAATATATCGGAGATCTCTTCCACGACGAAAGAGAACAACTGGTAATACAGAGAAATACTGACGGGCCAGAAATATTAAAAACCGAAGCGGAAGCCACACTGGCCAAGTAAGCAGCAGGACCAGACGGAATTGTAATAAAGATACTGAAAGCCTTAGACGATTTCAGAATAGACAAGATTACAGAAATAATTAATGAAATCTACAACAATGGTGATATACCGGAAGACCTAAGCAGTCGATTTTCGTAGCACTGCCTAAAAAACAAAGCACAAACGAATGTGAACTCCACCAAACAATCAATTTAATGAGATACATAACAAAACTCATCATTCGTATTCTGGTGAATACAGCACAGCAGCAGAAACAGGGCAGAGATAGGACATGAACAGTGCGGGTTCGTCAAAGACACCGGAACAAGGAACGCGATATTTATGCTTAAAATGTTATCAAATAGAGAAGTACAAATGCAGAAGAACGTGTACCTGTGTTTTATAGACTACACAAGAGCGTTCGACAAAGTACGTCACAAAGATTTGTTAGAGTTGCTCAGCAACCTTGACATATTCGAGAAAGACATTAGAATAATCAAGAACCTACGCTGGCAGTAAACCGCCTGCATACGGACAGGAAATGAGTTAAGCAGGTATCCACAAGAAATGGGTGTAAGACAAGGATGTGTCTTTTCACCGGATTTATTCAACATATATAGCGAGGCAATTCTAAGAGAACGAGGTCCTGCTAAGATTCGTCATTGGCGGTTACAGTCTTAACAATATTAGATATGCAGATGACACAGTGCTGATAGCAGACACGGAAAGAAAACTACAAGACCTCCAACAAAATGTAGCGAAGGAAAGCAAGAAGAAAGGTCTAAACATAAACTACAAGAAAACTGAATACATTGTCATCAGCAAAAAGAGGAGCCCAAAATGTCGGAGATACTAAAATCAAGCAGGTAAAGAAATTTAAATACCTGGACGGAATAACAAAGGATGGAAAGTACAGCACTGAAATCCGAAGGCCAAATACGCATTCCAGAAGCTAAGCAGAGTATTTTGAGACAAGAAAATTTCGTTGGAAACAAAGAAAATATTACTGAACTGTTACATGATATCTGTCCTCCTATATGGTAGCGAATGCTGGACAATCTCATCAAAGATGAAGGAGAGACTTGAAGCAACAGAAAGGTGGTTCTACAGAAGGATGCTGAGGATGCCATGTACTGAACATGGGAGCAACGACGAGGTGTTGAAAAGAATGGAAACAAAAAAGAAACTTATACTTAACATCACGAAGAGACAGTTGATGTTTCTGGGACAGTTGATGTTTCTTAGAAAAGATGAAGGGCTTAAAAAATTTGATACTCACAGAGCAGATAGAGGGAAATAGAGACAGGAGAAAATAGGACGTGACGTACTTGATGGGCTTAAGGAAATGGATGGCAGAGAATGGTTTTGGGCGAAATAACAAAACAAAATATATTAAAAGCTACAAGAGACAGAAAGATGTGGAGGGCTATGATCACTTACGTCCTGAAGAGACACAGCACATAAAAGAAGATTGTTCCAGCAATCATTTAAAAATATATTCGATCGTTGTTTAGCATCAACTAAATGGAATGGATTTATTAGAAGTAATGCGTATTTCATTCATCTGATAGTTATTTTCCGGTGCTGATGAAATATCATGTGGTATTTGTGTATATTGTATATTGCATGATAATTTATTGTTTTTGCTTATTCTCATATACATAGAATATTAACTGTAACTCAATGATAATGTCTTTTATTATTATCTCAGAAATTTGATATTAATAAAGTTATGAGTGAAAATATTTGCAAAAATCGATATAGCGAATCCGCACTAGACTGGGTGCTATTGTAATTATATATTTGTTCTTTTCAGGAAAATTGAATTCTCAGTATTCATTGCATAATGTCCATATGAAACTTCCATGGGTGATGAAACTGGCGACACACCCAAACGTCTTGAAGTCTGTACGTTCTATTTTGGGCAATAACATAATTCTTCTCGATTCCCGTTTCATCTGTAAATATCCGGAACTGAAAAATGATCCTCGTACGAATGGAGTCAAACAGTATGTGGCTTGGCACCAAGATGTAAGGTAAAAGTTAACACATCACAATTTTACTTTTACATTTTTCTTACAATAATCGACGTAATTATAAGAAACCTTATTATTGGTTGTGCTTGTGAGTGACATGTTTTTGTTTTTCTGATTCTTTTTATATTCAGTTACTCACAAAAACGGTGGGAATTAGTTCAGAATACTGGAAAAAGAAATGCTATCAGAGCGAGCAATACAAATGAAGAAGACCTATCGCTATGTTTCATAGATTAAACAAAAGAACGATCAACTTGAAATGCTAGGAAAGTTTCTTTTTATATTTGAGTACCTCGCAAGCTTTACTGAAAAAAATCCTGTATGTGGAGAGTGAAGGAATTCAGTGAATAGACAAAATAGAAAGAGAGCTAAATAATGATATGTTAACTCACTAGATCTATACAGTGAAATGATTATAACAGAACTAGAAATCCTACCAGGATTTATTATTGGCAAACATAATCTTAACAACATATGGTATGCATATGACATTGTATGAACGGCAGATCCTAAAAGGAAACTGAAAGAATTTTAGACAACGTAGTTAAGAAAGTAAAAAATAAATAAAACCTGGATTAACTATCAGCTGTAAAAATACAGAATGCAATAAAAGAAATATGACACGTTTTGAGCGACAAATTGAGGACGTCAAAAATAAGCAAGTTCAGAATTTTAACTGCCTGAGTAGCCTAGTAACGAACAGTGGAAAATATGACACAGAAATCCGAAGGCGCGTAAGAATAGCAAAAGATCCTACCAAGGTACTAAGTTAAGTAACAAGAGATAGGAAAATTCGTTAGAAACAAGAAAAAGAGTTATGAATCTTCTATACAGCAATCAATACATAAACATCTCTTTAAAGATGAAAAACAGATTAAAGAAACATGCTGAGAGTACTACAGCCTGAACACGTGAGCAAGATATTGGGAACTAAAAGGACATATACTGTAAATAAGGAGAAAGTTGTCATTTCTGGGATACGTAATGAGCAAAGAGGGTTTTGTTGTAATGGAATGTCCGACATTCCCTATCACCTATGTGGACTGAGTATGTTAGTAGCCATATATGGTAAGCACAGAAGATGCCTGTGATTCAACAATTACTAGCCTGGCACCAGATTCCCTGTCTTGCCGTAGTGCATTCTCTTTACAATAAATCTACGCACGTGTTGCTGTTCTTTCACTCATGTACCACCTTGTCTGCTTGTAACCTCTTTAAAGGATACAACAGCTTTGAAAACTGTAATACTCACAGGATATTGACAGCAGAAGATACAATAGAAAACAGTGATTAATCTACCGAATGAGTTTCTGTGAATGAATGACAGAACAGGGGCAGAGATGGTAGTAGAATCAAAAGTTAATTCGTAACCCTATTTTCAGATGGCTGGTATTAATTTTAAGTGATTTTCAAGATGGGAAGAAATTTCTCTAGAATTGGAGAATGCAATTATTTTTGTCGGGAATAGTAGCCGAACTGTTAACAAGTGGAAAATACAGATACAAGGATTCATTGAGTGCAAAATTCTTTTGTTGTGCGAAGTAAGCGAATTTATCAAAGTTAGTTACCTAATTCTAGTCAAAATATATGTTAGTGGGTTTTGAAGATGTGTGACCCTAGGTCGAAATACGGTGTTGACAATTTCTTGTGTACTGGATTACCAGGACAGTTGATAAGAGCAAGCAGACAATAAAAGGGAGCGGATTTTCTCCCCTTCGAAATGATTAAATGTAATTGTTTTCATTTCGAGCTGGTAAGAGTTACATAGTGAGGGAAATGGAAACTTTATACACCTATTTCCCACCCAGGTTTGGGTGCGTGTTTAACAAAATCAGAATGCAAGACGAGATTAGTCAGTCGGTACCCGGGTCTTGGGAAGACAGGTTGGAAAGAGATTTGAAATACGGTCGGCCTGAAAACTCGCCTGCTGCTACAAATAAGAAGGAGGAAAGAGCGATATTGCACATTCAACCAACTGAAAGTTTAATAATCGATCGTCCTGTAGAAATAATACAACACGAATATTATCATGTTACTGAAATACCAACCAACCAACTTATTTATTTTCCGTCACTGATTTTGACTTGCTTGTATTCTTGTAATTATTCGATATATATATATATATATATATATATATATATATATATATATATATATATACCGTGTTGTTGCGGTCTTAAATCTAGTTTTCATCATATAATAATCCCTTGACCAGCCTCGTCAAGTGGTAATAAGCGGTTCTGATTTGGCTAATCCGAGATCAACAACACAGGGTGCGCGGAATCCGCCAAAGATCAGGGAATTTGACTGGACGCGGCCAGGGGTCGTGTTATAAATTAGAGCAGCAAGACAGGAAGTTGCGGAGAGTCATTATCGTCCACTATCGACAGACAAAAGGATCTTTTAGTTGTAAATTGTATTATTATTTTTTTAGTTGTCATGCACTGAACTGGTCTCATTGTTCTTGTTTTTAATGCTTAAAAATGTAGGCTAAATTTTGTTTATGACTGAAATTTAAAACTAATTTAGAAATTTGGTTGAACCACAATATATTAACCGTATTTATATTTTCTCAAATATAATATATGAACTACACTGAAGTAAGGCTTAACCGATAGTATACTGTTTTATATATATGAGTATTCTTTAATCATGTCCTTCTGAGGTGTGTTTGAAATCAAAATATATTCTTCTTCTTCTTCTTCTTCTTCTTCTTCTTCTTCTTCTTCTTCTTCTATGTACTGTGTCTCTTCAGGACGTTGGCGATCATGACTCTCCACAATTCCCTGTCCTTTGTAGCGCTTAATAAATTTTGTCTTTTTACTAACTCTCCTAAACCCTGTTCTGTCATCTAGTTACACAAGCTCATTAGCTAGGTTATTTGCTGTTTTCCTCTGTTCCTCTTGTCTTCAATATAGGATTTAGAAACATTCGGTTAAAGAATACTGGTCTAAGCGAAACCTGTCTAAGGACATTAATCTATGGAATACCCGTCTAAGGTTAATTGGTCTATAACGATATTTTTTTAATAAATTAACATTCTATTTATGTACTAAATAATCACTTTTATTGATATTCACTATATTACGGAATAATATTTAAAACACTTTTAGCAATATTAAGTCCTGATGATACATATAGTCTATCAGTATCTTTTAGCATGCATTGTTTGTATAATTATACAACCTACATTAGACCATAATTCTCTAGCCGAATATTTCTTACACGTATATTCTTTAGACGAGTGTTCCTTAAACCAATATTCGTTAGACCAGTATTTCTTAGACCCGTGTTCCTTAGACGCATATTTTTTAGATGAGTATTCCTTAGACGAATGTTTTGGATCACTACAATATGTCGCGTGAGTATCAAATTTTCCAATACCTCTTCTCTCATTATGTGTTTTAGAAACTTTCTCTGTCTGATTTTAAGTATATATGTCCTTTGTCTTGTTATTTTCTCTAAAACTTCATCATTGCTCACATGTTCAGTCGATGGTATTCTCATTATCCTTTTGTAGAACAACATTTCTATTGTTTAAAGTCTCTTCATCATCTATAAGGCGATTATCCAGCATTCACTGCCATATAGGAAGACTGAAGTTACATAACAGTTCAGTACTCTTCTTTTTTTCTTTGTTTCTTTTTCTGTTTCTTATTACTGTGCATAGATTTTAGAATGAATCATTTGCTATTTCAATGTGCTTTCGGATTTCCCTGACGCACTTTTCATCATTTGTTAATACATTTCCCATATATTTAAATTGTTGCACTTTCTTTGATTTCAGCATCTCTAATTTGTAATTTACATGTTAGGCTGTTCCTTTTACTAACAATACATTCTGTCTTCTTGCAATTGATGTCCTATATTTTTTTTCTTGTTTCCTTCACAACTTTCTGTGGTTTCCTTTCTACGTCTGGCATCAACACTGTGTCGGCTGAATTCATTTCTTTCATTAGAGATCTGGGAAGATAATAAGAGATTCTCATGAAATAAGTATTCTCTAAATCATAAGAAAAATTTCCAACAATTTTCATTATCTTTTTTCTTCTTCTTTACTAGTTAGCTTAGTGACTCGGTTTTATAATACTTATATACTCTTTTTACTCCCTAAGAGTCTTAAAAAGCCCATTGTGTTATAGTACCACCTAGTTAAACTAATTATCATGTTAATGGCACAACTATGAACATTAAATTGGGTACTTTTGGGTTCATTTTCCAACTTTTTCATATATCAACCAGTTAAATACTATACGTGATACACGCTTGGGCTGAAAGTAATATATTACCTTGAACGTCAAAGGTAATTGACGGGTACATCCGGTCGTAGGTGAGATCAACAAAGGACAAGTGTGGTTGACAGATATAGCCAGCCGTGGATGATGTCAACAAGTGTAACAACAAAAGAAAAACTACAAACGACAACCGGCTTGAAAGACGATGGCCGACAAGTATATGATTGACAGATAAAAGTCAACCAAAGACAAAGGTGGTTGACAAACAAAGCGACAACTAGAAAAAGTAAAATTGCGTGGGAGTTTTAAAGCTATAAAACGTGTAGAATTTTGGGCTGAAGTCAGAGAACTCTCGCTGGCTTTCAACTCCCAACGGCTCCTTGGCATGTGCACTCTCTCTCTCTCTCTCTCTCTCTCTCTCTCTCTCTCTCTCTCTCACACACACACACACACACACACACACACACACACACACACACACTCTCCAGCTGCTCTCCTGCTCCACACAAGCATCACCGACGAATAATACAAATATTAGCTTATATTTTATATATACGTGTTTCTCGTTGTTTACCAGCGCAATATACAACAAAAAGATTTTCCCGCAGTAGATTGTCATTCCTTTCTGTGGTAGACTGGTTGACAACCAAGGCTATAGAACCTAATATGTCCTGCTATTTGACCCATAACTGGAGGGAGAAGTAACGAATTAATACTTTTTCCAAGGGTATTTGCACGTAAGTGAATGCAACGAATTCAACGGAAATTCGAACTCGGCTTCTCTTTCCAATCACAACGCACATTTTCACAGATATGTAGAAATATACTATTTGTTTCTAAAATTATATTTATTTCTCCAAATAACAAAGATTAATTGTATTATTCGAGTGGCATGAACGCAGCGAAGGTCTGCAGGATGGCGTCGAAAAGGTCGACTCCATCTGGTAGGTTGCCTTCTCGACGTGAACTCGATTAGGTAGGTTTCAAGGTGGTGTCTTCGATGACGTTTGTTCCTTCACTTTACTGATCCCCACGAACGTTTGATATTCTGAGTGTAGACTCCGGTATCCACATCAACGAAATTGCACCGATTGTTAAACATGAACATGAAATGTTGGAAGCCAGCCTCCACGAGTTCGGTGGTCTTATATCCTCGCCAGATGTCGAAGTACATAACTGAACCTTCGATGATGCTTTCCACAATGGCAGCCAAAAGAGTTGTAGCAGAGTGGTTGGGAACTTGAACAGTGAAGCAGTCGTTTACTTCACGGCAAAATCATAAGGACTCATCATTGCGGCAAAATGCATCCGATATTGTAAACAAGCTCTCAGTGATCTCAACCACCGAGTCTCGGATTGCTCTAGGTTGGCTAGGCTGTTGACACATACCCAGTTCGCTCTCGCACCATTTGAAGGGGGATGTTTCCAAGCACTAGACGTATATGAAGCGAAGCACAGTGTCCAAATTTAGGTGTGAGTTTGACAGCCAGTTCACAGTGTGTAGTACAATGTGCCGCTTGCACTTCCTTGTGTTACACTTCCAAAAAGATCCTAAAACCGAAGTAAAGCTTTCTTTGGATAACCAAATTTGGTAGGATCCCTTTATCATCAGTCAGGCGGACAGCGTCTTCTTCTCGGCAGGCCCCAAAGATTCATTTAGCAGTAGGAAAAAATGAATAAATATCACCTCTAACTTTATAAAAAGTGGCGACAGATAATCCACAAGTATCTTAAATTCTTTAACTGAATTCGATAACAGACAATATACAAACGGTATATTTTTCTTAACAGATACTGGGGTGTTGATGGTGAAGTGGTGACTGTATGGTTAGCTGTTGACAAATCTGACCTTCAAAATGGATGTATGCTGGTGATTCCAGGTACGTTCCTTTTAGTTTTTCAATGGATTGTGATAGGAAAAATAAAATCATTAATTTTTGTTGTATTGATTCTAACAAAAATTCGTTTTATTCATTATTTCTAAAGGAACACGACACACGTCTTTTACCTTAGGTCATTTATTTTTATTTTTTATTTCAAATTAAGTCTTCTCACATGTAAGTTCATGTATTTTAATCTATGTTAAGTTATTCGGAGGCTGAGATAGTTTTGTGTCTATTCTATTCAAGCAGTTTTGTTACGTTTTTGAGTAATTTTTAAACCTATAAGAAAATAATTATTAATATCGTATAATATACAAAAGAAGCCTAATAATAATTATATGTGTCTGTATGTGTGTGTGTTTATGTGTGTGTGTTTATGTGTGTGTGTGAAAGAAAGAAAGAAAGAAAGAAAGAAAGAAAGAAAGAAACGGGCGGACAGACCGACGGACGGACGGACGGACGAACGGACGGACGGACAGGCAGTCGGACTGACAGATGGGCAGTCGGATGGATGGAGATGCGTAATGGCTTGGTTTTGTGAGCAAAGATTTACAAAGCAGTCTCTCGTCTGCTCTATTTTTTCTGATGTAAGTGCAAACAAGTTGCCTCCACTCAACAGTCAGGAAGGTCGTTGAAGATTAGGTCCAATTATATAGTCCGGACACACACACACACACACACACACACACACACACACACACACACACACACACCGGTGCATTAATACAGAAAGATCTAGAAGAGTGACCGTTTAAGACGGGTTTTATTTCGCAATTTGATAAAAAAGATTGAATCAGATCAAAAATTATTCTAGAAATACCATAACCTTTCAACTTGTGAAGAAAACCGGCATACTAAACTCTGTCAAATGCCTTCAAGATATCCAAAGCAACAGCCTGAGCTTCACCATTCTTATCTAAATATAGATAGACTCTTTCAGCAATAACGGTTAATATATCAACATTTAACTTAAAGATGCGGAAGTCATAGTGTTTATCTGAAAGAAGACCCTGCGATGTTAGTTACTTAATCAATTCAGAGTTGATTAGAATTTCTGATATTTTGCCGAAAAGCGGTCTCTCGTCCTTCCTGACTGTTGAGTGGAGGCAACTTGTTTGCACTTACATCAGAAAAAATAGAGCAGACGAGAGACTGCTTTGTAAATACCGAAACTACAGAAAATGATTTTCAACAAGCAGGAAAGTATGAAGCAGCAATGTATTTATTGTATAGTTTAGAGAGAACAGTAGTCATTCAAGAGCATTTTTAAAAACTAATGCAGGGTACCATCAAGTCCACATGTTTTGTGGGACCTAGTTTAGAAATGATAAGAGAAACCTTGTAAAGAATTTATATGCATATCACTCAATAGAGACTCAGTTCTAATTATAAAGTCAGGAAAATATATTTTTCATAAGTCAAGAGTAGAAATAGGAGAGAATTTATGAACAAAACATTTTGCTTTCTCAGTGAAAGATGTTAACATCTCAAATTGAGTAAAGAGAGGATGAATAGAAGACTTACTCTTATTTGAAACACTATTACAAAGCCGCCAAGAGTCACGGAAACCAAACTTGTTAAAAGCTATGCAATGCCTCAATGCCTCATTCTGTCAGAAAACAAAGATTATTTAAGGACGCGCTTACAATTATTATGAGCAGACTTCCTCCATTATGACCTGCTTATCAGAAATGAACCAACACAACTCTAAAGTTACTCTAGTACACACAACGATTGCTGGTGGAAGCATTTGAGGATGCATAGATGATGCTGATATATGACCCAGGATTTAGTTCCATAAGGAAGGATAGACAGCATGATGATTTTGTAAATGTTTGTTTTTATCTGTATCTCGGGGTTTTTTTCTGTTTCTGTAGAAACGTTTGTAACGTGAAGTCCTGGACTGAACCTAGCTTCATTGAACTGACAGAGATAGAAAGCAGGTCGTACTAAGATGTAAGTTGGTTTAGATGACTATTTTCTTTAGGCTGCTCCCCAAGCAGAAACATGTGCGAGAAAATAAAATGAAAATATATCGTACTTATCATTACAGAGTGCTATGTTTTCTTCTCATGACAGGCATATTTCTGATATTATTTACATTGTTCGGACTGTTGTCCTCATCTTTATTGCCATGTTTACGATGTTTCGGTCGTTGTACGCTTCGGTCTTCTTCAGCTAGAAAATTCGAACCGAACCCTTTATTTCGATCACTAGGGTATATCATTCTGATTCCATGCAGCTATCTCCCGTTAACTTTAACTCTCTAAGTTATTTCTTCATCAATGCTGTAGCCTGGTATTGAACTGTCAACTGTTTGGGTCAAGTCACTGGAAATAACCAACGCCTACATCCACAGAGCCGTGCCGTGGGTCCTTGAGGAATATGTCAATAAAAATGAGGATAACAGTCCAAAATAATGTAAATACTCCCTTATCTCAGAAGTACAGACAGATATTGAAAGCATATTTCTTATTTTCATTATTTTTTCAAAGGTTCTCACCAGAAGGGGATCTTAAAGCATAACACTGCTGAACAGGCAGGTAATCTGCTAACTTCCAACCAAGAGATCCCCACCTCGCTGTTTGATGTGAGCAAAGCAGTGGCATGTTTACTGGAACCCGGACAAATGTCGCTTCATCATGGCCTTACTGTACACGGTAGTGAGCCCAATCTCTCCAATAGACGACGTTGTGGTTACGTCATTCGCTATGTGGGCACCAATTCACGACCAAATGAAAACGATCCCGACCGGCCCCGAACATTTCCAGCAACTGTATTAGTTTCTGGGGAAGATGATTATCACCATTTTCCTGATCATGCTCCGAAATGGTTTTCTAGAAATATTTAGACAACTAATAATGATGATAATAATAGTAATAGTAGTGGTAGTACTAATAGTAAGAAAATCATTTATATATATACATTATAACCCGGATATAAGAGATCCAGATATAAAATACACTGATATAAGAGAAACCCTGATATACGAGAGATCTTCCTTGGTCCCAAATTAGAGCCTGTGGTAATGTATATAAAATAGACCAGACCCGGATATAAGAGAAATATCCTGATATAAGAGAACTTTTATCCGGTCCCGACAGCTCTCTTATATCAGGGTTACACTATATATATGTGGGGGGGGGCGAACAAAGCAAGTTCTAGATTTTAAAATTCAAATGCTAAGCACTGACTCATTGGTTTTGTTAGAAATAACTGAATTTACTCGAATTTACAAAACCATTGCTTAGCACACACAGAACTCGCGAAATTTTACACCTCGATGCGAAATGTTTTTCGGTCAATAGAAAACTAGGAAACATCTAAAAACAAAATAGGCCAGAATCACATCCGAAAGTGAATTTCCAAATGACCTGTTCGGAGCCCCACAAACGAAATAAAAGACGGAGCAAACTCGACCGTCGTCAGAGAGAAAGGAGACGAGCGTAATTAACACGTCTTTTGACAAACGTCAAGCGATCGCTATTATTGTCTCTATCTTTCTCTCTCCCCTCTCACCTCCTTTCTTTTCACCATTCACCCTGAGCAATAACTTCAAAGACAATTCTACCCAACAAAAAACGCTCATACATACATACATACATACATACATACATACATACATACATTCCTGCCTACGTACACATAAACTCACTCTTGCAAGGTCTACTACGAACACTTGATACCCTTAACTTCTTAATACAATTTCTCATTGAACATTAACTTCTACCAATTCATATTATTCTTTATAATTAATACATTTTTATTTAAGCATACAAAAGGTATACTTTTATTCTTCCACAATTTCAATCTCCAACCTTCTGATGATAGCGAATAAGCCTAAGTTGTAGTCACTACAATGTAGTGAGTTTGGTTATATTTCACTCAAGGCTAATTCAATAAACATTCAACCATCGCCCTACTTCTTCATGTGTGTGTGTGTGTGTTGGACATTTTTTTATGAAAAAGGTTCGTTTTTATTGAGTTTGGGGCCTTCTTTTATTCACACTGTGTTGTTTTTTCAGCGATTTAGTGGAGGTATCTAATTTTATTGAAGTTTATTTTACAATTCAGAGCAGATTTTCTCTAATTAAGTTACTGTTTGACCAAAAGATACCAATGGTTTATTTCTCGGGGAATTTCTCCTTTTAATCAATAAACATTAAGCGTTACAAAGAAAGCATTTATCGAAATTTCTAAGAAATTTCGATGAATTCTTTTAAGTTAAAATTAAATAAGTTGGAGGAGGAGGTAACTGATGAAAAACATTTTTACCAAAATTTTCTAAAAAGAAAATTCTTGAAAATAATTTAATTCGTTTGTGAATAATCCCTGGACTTTTCATTAAATTTCCACAGTTATTTGATATTTGAACGATAATGTGCCTTTACAAAAAAAAAAAAAAAAAAAAAAATTAAAAATTAAAAAATAAATCGCTAAAATTTCCTATATCAATGTTCCTTACCATCAGAAAAAAAATTCACTAAAATGAAAAAAGAAGAGGCCTGAAAGGATTAAAAATAATTTTTGCTCTTCCTTTAATCATTCTTAACCAAAAAATGACGATGAAAACACTGTTTTTATTAAGTTTTGGACGTCTTTTCATTTCATCATGTATGCTCATTTTTCAAATAATTATTGTTGGATCTTAATGGAACTTTCAAGACTTATTCATAAATGAATGAATTATTTTTTAAATTATTATTTGACAAAAATCTTGATAAAAAAAATTTTTCTGCATTTGTTATCCAACCTCCACGGAAATTCATGAAATTTTAAGAAATTATTTTTTTATTTATTTATTTATTTTTTTGAGAAAATTGGTCTTATTAGTTACACATTATTTAATTTGATAACAATTGTTTTAATAAATGATAATTATATATTATAGCCTGAGGAAAAAAAAATTTCGATTAAGTCTTAAAAACATTGTTTTCATTTTTATTTAATTATAATGATTTATAGTTTCAAATAAAATTTTTAAATACTTCAAAGATTTGTTGTGGTTAATCTAAAAACTTATTAAGTGAAGATTATGTTTACTAATCGAAAATGGAAAAGTTTAATACAAATCGTCGTGCCTTTGCGCTTTTAAAATGTGTGTGTGTGTGTGTGTGTGTGTGTGTGTGTGTGTGTGTGTGTGTGTGTGTGAATTTTTTTTGTTTTGTTTTTTTGTATGGTAATTTCTATGTGTACATTAAAAGGTCATGTATTTCAGGGTTTCTTTCCCTTACCGGAAAAAAAAGTGCAATTACATCACTTGTGATTGCCATACACTTATCTTATCTCGCGTCTGACAGCTCGCCAGCTCAACACATTTCAAATACAGCGAACAGATCAGAAAGTTCAACTCTGTGATTAAGAAACAGTTTTATTCTAAATTTCATGCTATAAGTAATGCTTGTTCAAATCAGATTAATTTAACATTAAATTTACTAATTTTCAAAAAATAATGTCACAGATGTATATTTTTAATTTTGCAAAATTTTTAAAACCGAGAATTAACTTTTGTTTACAAATGTGTCTATCGCTCAAAAATGGCCGAAAAATTGAAAGATTATAAAAGAAGTTGAAAAATTTTAGATTTAGTGACAACACTTCTCTCATCTTAATTCTACTCATATCAGACAGGAATTCGAACTGAAACTGTCCAAAAACCTATTGACTCTTGTTGTTCAAATGCTTGAGCTTATATTGAGCCTCGCATCCAGCGAGGGTGGCGTGTGATGCACTCTGTGCTAGCATTTCAATCAAGAATCCCCTTTTTAGTCACCTGATCAACCTCGTTTCCTTCTCTTCTGTGTCATTGCCTCTCACTATTGTTCTTGAAGGGTGTGGAAAGTTTCTCTGACTTTCCTGAAATTCCATCTGGAAACCTCCCTCCTTGATTACCATCACTATGACGGCTATTTCAGTCACTTACAACCAATAAAAATTTCACTTGACTGGTTGGTGGCACCCCTCCTTTCGACAATTGGCACCTCTCTCTCTCTCTCTCTCTCTCTCTCTCTCTCTCTCTCTCTCTCACACACACACACACACACACACACACACACACACACACACACACACACACACATTTCATTAATTTGGATTTATTTTCCAAATCAATAAAAATGCATTATCTGATTCATTCAAAAAAACATCATAAGTTTTTATAAGTTTTATCTTCGCAAAATGCCTTAAAAACAAAGAAACTTTATTTCTGAGAATCCCGTCTCTCTTTCTGACCTGTCTTTAAGGGTCACAAAATTCTTTCAATATTTCCCTTATGTGAGGGAAAATATTCTGTTTCAAATCAAATTTATCAGTGGACGATAAATTTTCACAATAACAGAGAGAATCACTTTTTGCTTGGTAATGACCACTCTGATTTTGGTGACAAGATACCATACTGAATTTTATCCTTTTGACCGAGTTTTTGTAACCAATGGCCATCCCTGTATTCAAGATTCTTAAATAAAATTCTCTCAAGTGGTTATTCATTTTCAATGATCGTAAACTTATGTATCTATTTTTCTTGGGTGGTCTTTTTAGAATAAGCTTTCACCAATCTCTGAGCAAAAACCCAGATGACCTCGCTGCCCTCACCCCTCTGGTGGATGAAGAAGAAAAAATATTCAATTAATATTTTGTTTTTAGCAGATCATTCAGTCTTCGTTCCTTTCTTTCAGTACCAGAAAAACAGTGTTAAAATTATATAGATTAACTGCTGATGACTTATTCATGACAAAGTCATGATATGCTATGCATAAAACACTGCTTCATTGGGATAGAAAATGATATTTTGTTGCTTCAATAAATCCAACCCAGTTAACTTTGACCCGTACGAACTATTGTTCCCATCTTTGGTTGAATAAATTAAAAGAGAATGTAATGAACTAATGCACAAATGTATGGAAAATGCACTGAATTCTGAGTTTTCCGTGCTAAATTTGCATCCAGGATCATACAATATTTCATCTTTCTTAATAAATGTCTGTTGTTGCAGTGTAAGGTATTTGGAAACAGCAATAAAAACAATAAAAAACTGTGTTGAGAAACCATATGTGATCGACTGTGCTGCACGTTTAGACACGCCAGACGCCAGAAATCTTAAAATTTAGTGTCTCTTTAATATTTTCCCTCAGTGCTTAACAATAACTGACATTAACGTTTTCCACATTTCCCTATATATTTATAATTACTTCAGTCCTTTTAAAGCACAAAGTCCTTTTAGAGCACAAAGCATTTTACATAAGATTTTTTCTATTTTATGATGCTAATCTTGTCTCTAATTTCATGGAAATTACAACCACTCTTCAAGAGACATGACTGCAACATTAGATTATTTTCACAAATATTTTCCAAAAATAAAAAGACATTATTTTATTTCATTATTTGAATTTGGTTATATTCTTTTTTTATAATAATTTCTCCCCAAGCAAGGCAGTACTGCCACTGATGCGCAGGAGGTCACATAAGAGGTAAGTGATGAGAATGAGAAACAAGTTAGAGAGGGTGTCAGAAAATGAACAAGAGAGGGACAAGAAAACTGACGTGAAGAGAGCTGAGAGTAGAGTGGAAAGGGAGAAGAACATGATACAAGGGTTGTCAGAGAAAGGATGTGAGTCAATGAGATAGAAGTTAGCGATTGACCTTGCATTTAAATTTTTGGAGATTGTAGCTGTCAGGGAAGCAGGTATATGGAAGGGGGTTCTACAGGTGGGAAGCGTGAGAAAAGAAGCTGGTAGAGAAAAAGTTGCGGTTACATTTGATCAGTAAATGGTTGGACCTAGTCGATAGCCTAGTAGCTCGAGTAAATTCATGCAGAGGGGGGGGGCATTAGGGAGCTAAGCGCATCGAAGCAGAAGCTGTGAAAGTATTTGTAGAAAAGATTGAGGGAAGCCACATTACATCAGTGCAAAAGTGACTGGAGTTTAGCGACTAGATCGGGGTCATTTACACTGCAGATTCTTAGTTGAATTTTGTCAAAAATCCCCAGATGAATAGCAGGGGCACCTGACCAGATGTAACAACAGTATTCAATGAATGGGAGATGGTAGATTTACACATGTGCAAGATGGATTCAGATGAGAAAAACTTCCTGGTTTTACACAGTGAACCGACCTTCCTAGCAGCAGATTTAGCTATAGATTCAATGCAGTAATCCACTTGAGGTTGGCTGATAGGGTTAGGCCAAGGAGGCACAGTATTTTGCTTTTAGGGAAATGAGCCTGATCCATGCTGGTGGGGGCAGGAGTGATTCTCTATGGAGGTTAAAGGATAGCAGCTTCGTTTTGGAAGCATTAAAATTTACAAGCCATTTCTTACTCCAGTCCACCACAGATTTGAGGTCCTTTTCAAAATCAGCAGAGAAGCAGAAGTAAATTGTAATGTCATCAGCGTAGATGCCTACTTGGGATCTGATTACAGGAAGATTATTTATGAAGATTAAAAAATGTGTAGGACCTAGAATAGAGCCTTGAGGGACACCCACATTCATATGATAGTATCTGGAATCATGCATGCCCATTCAATAATACCTTCATTACGTGATTTGAAAGGAATGACTAGATTAGATTAAACAAGCATCCAGTTATACTATAGCTTTGTAGCTTGCATAGAAGGCCAGCATGCCAGACTCTGTCAAATGCTTTGGAGATATCTAGGATAACAGCTTGAGCTTCGCCTTTCTTATTGAGAGTCTGGTACTGTGATGGTCGTTAGCATATCAGCAATAGACCTGGTGAAATGGAAGCCATACTGTTTATCGAAGAAGAGACCGTGGGCTGTGAGATGTTGTAGCACTTCAGCATTGATAATAGCCTCAATCACTTTGCCAAAAATCGGTAGGCGGCTGATAGGGCAATAATTAGAGGGGTCTGAAGGTTCTCCAGCGTTCTCAAATACAGAAACTACAGAGGAGGACTTCCAGCAGGCAGGAAAGCAAGAAGCAGAGTGGCAGTAGTTGTAGAGTTTGGAGAGGACAGATGAGAGTTCAGGAGGACATTTCTTAAGGACAATGATTGGTATTCCATCACCTCCACTCGCATTATGGGGGTCAAACTTTGAAATTATGTTAGAGACTAGTAAGGGGGTACTGTGAATGCCACTCAGTTAAGCCTCAGTTCTAGGTGGGAAATCAGATGCAAATACCCCAGACGAATCATATGTTGAATTGGTAGAGAATCTGAAAGCAATGCATTCAGCCTTGTCTGTTGAAGATGTGAGCACCTCAAATTTATTGATTAAAGTGGGGAGAGCTTGCTGTTTTTTAAGACATTTTTACAAAACCGCCAGTAGTCTTTGGAGCTGACTTGCGAGATGCTGTACGCTGTTTCATTCTTTCAGCAAATAGCTTAGCATCATTTAAGATCCTCTTGCACTCATTACGAGCAGAGGTAAAAACGCACCTATTATGGTCAGACGCGTAGCTCTAATAAAACTGGAAGAAGTGATTCCTGTGGGCAATAGCTGCCAAGCAAGCAGGGGAGAACCAGGGACAAATGGAACAGAACTTTCTGGCTGGGATGAAAGTATCGATGCCAGCTTTAACCAAAGAGGAGACCTCAGATGCACAGTCTTCAACGGGAAGACTAAAAACTGTTCCAAGAGACATCACACAGGAAATCGCGGAACAACTCCCAGTCAGCTCTTTGCTAGCAGTAAGATATTCTACTGGTCAGAGGTTCCTGGGGGAGGGAAAGTGGAAGGAAATATTAACAGAAACCACAGCATGATCAGAGTTGCCAAGAGGGCAAAGCTGCACGACATAAGTTTTATATAATCAGGAGTTACTTTATTTCCCGTATGCAACAAGTGATAAGACGCACCATATAATTAGCTTAGTATTTTTTTAAAAATTGTTTTATATTTTTATATGCATTTTATATCTACATGCACATATATATAGGTACCTCAACTCATTTTTGATAGCTAAATTTTAAATTAAATTTAAAAAAATAAAAAAAGTTTACTTGGAGCCTTTATTTGAATTTAAAATTGAAAGTCAAATGATTAAATTTACTATTCCAGTAAGCAAAATACTCTGGTATATTTCAAACAAAAATTATATTGATTGGGATCTAAATATTTTCCGTATATATATATATATATATATATATATATATATATATATATATATATATATAACAAAGTAAGCATTTGATTAGAAACTCATTTATTTACTCCATGCCATTAATCTCCGGAATCTTCTGTAATCATATATTATGGAAAGTTTCATAATAAATAAAACTTCAGTAAAATAATTTTCTCTTCGTATTCTTCAAATATTGTTTGTCATTTTTTGATAGAAAAAAGTATTCTTTTTAAAAAAAAAACAAAAAAAAAAACACAAGTTTTCCAAGGATGTGAATAATTTTGAACATATATATATATATGACACCTCGGCCCGTGCTGGTTCTCTGCCCCTGGTCCGGAACCTGAGCGGGTTGATGCTCTCGAAACGGCACCAATTATGACGACGCTCTCGGGTCGCTAATCGTGGCCTCATCACAGTAGCTGGTCCTCAAGACGTCTATTACAACGATGAACCTCTCTGCCCACGCTGCCCTCTTTTGATCTCAGAAAGGTCACGTTGAAAACCCGCTAGCCGTCTCTCTAACTCCTAAAACCAGACCGGACACTTGTGTACACTTGTGTACACTTGTGTTAAAAAAAAATAAATAGGCACCAAAAAAAAAAAAAAAAAAAATGAATAAATTCGAAGATGAGTTACCAAAGAAAGTCTTTATACATATAAAAAAAAAATAAAATAATTAATTATAAAAGCAGAATGTACAATCGCCGAATTTCAAAGAGAGCTTTCGATTTTCCAAATAAAAAAGTCTTTTCACAACAGTGCGAAGTTTTCGCTAAGAATAGTCAGAGCTTTCAATTTTCCAAATAAAAACAAGTCTTTTCACGGCTCTTTACCGAAGCTTTTACGGAAACGACCGAAGTTGAGCATTCTGATGATAATAGTAGATTCGTCCTGTCTCCTTCGCTCGGCAATAAAAAAAAAATCTCTTTTCAGCTGGTGTAACTCTTTCTCGGTTCATTCTGTTTTACCTCTTTAGCTAAGACTCTATTGGAGGCGCAGTATTCGACTTTAACTGTTTTAAGTTGATCGTTTATTTATATCTTCAGCCATAAGTTCTATGGTAGTTGGGAACACTTTTCCCTCAGTCGTTACATCTTGACTGCGATTTCAACAACTACCCAACCAACTGATTTTTCTCACTGGGTCTCGATTTTTATAGCTGTCCCCGATTCTCTTGGGGGTGGGGGTGAACCGAATATCTATGCGACTCAAAACTTCGACCAATGAGATTATTTTCCACCTACACGATTTAAGGGGGTGTTATGGCTCAACGAATGAAATATCAACACCTCACATGATGTAGTGTCTTTTTGTCTCCTTCCTCTCAATTACATCATCTATTTTTCTGACTTTAGAATCTGTTTTCAGGAATAATTTTGAGGATTAAACCTTACCTGACCTCATCAAAAGTTTATGACAAGCCTGAAACAATGTTCTAGCTAAAGTTTATTTTTTTGATTTTACTAGCTACAAAAGCTTCCACTTTATATCACACAATGGCCGACAATATGATGACCCCCCCCCCATCTGACCTATTGCTTTACATCTGCAAAAATGTTTTGATCAATTCACTTTCCAGCGAGTTTCCAAGATTTTAAAACTTGCAAAATAATTTTTTTTCTCACAATTTCTTAGCCGCATTCATATTGTGATCAGCAATAAACAATTTTATCATCTATTAAGCTTATTTTTCTCTCCACTCATATTGTAATCTGCAAAATTAACAATACCACTAGTAACAATTTCCTTCACTCCGTTGTATTAAATCAAAAAGTATATTTATGTGGAAATAGGGCTACATAAATATATATTAAATATATCTAATCATATATTTCTAACACACACACACGTGTTGCTGTTTGTGTGTGTGAAAATGATGATAATATAAAATATAGGACTGCCAAAAAGAAAAACCAATTAGAGCTATAATATTCAATAAATCATTTAATTTGATTTTTAATTTTTCTTGATTTAATGAATATACATGCACACACACACACACACATACACAAATCTATAGATGAAACAAAAAATTGTATTTTGATAAAACTTTTTTTTCATTTGTCTCTACTATAAATTTTATTGAAGTAATAGAAATAATACTATTTCATTCAATTGTAGAAATAAAATAAAGTGTCTGTTTGAAAATTAATGCTTGATCAGTAATATAATACGGGGTGAGATGAGTAAATTGTCGTCTAAATTACACAATCAAAATAATACTGATATCTCATTTTAACAGACATATTTGCCAAAATTAGACAACAATATCTTAAAATAATAAAGAGTAAATTTATTCAATAAAATCGCCATTGGTTTAAACCACAGCCTCCAGATGATTTTGGAATCTCATGTAATTCTTCTGGATGGTGTTGGTGAATGCTACCATAATCCTTGCCTTCAGTTCATCTTTGGTGCTACCAGGAGTTTTGTGAGGCTCTCACTCAAATGCACCCCACACGTAATAATCAAGGGGTTTGTAGATAGCCAGATGAAAAGGGTGATGTGGTCGCAGAAATTATCTGACAGCATGACTTAATTTTCTTGCTTGTGTGGCATGGTGCAGAGTCCTGTTGCCAGACATAGGGTCTTCCAGAAGCCATCCTCTTAACCCAGTGCAGAACTACCTCCTCAAGGTGCTTAACAAGAGATAAACATCTACTCCTGTTCCATAAACATGGAAGGAATACTGCTTGGATGATAGGCAAACCTTTTACCTCTTATTATTCTGTTCATAACACAGGAGGTTGGTTACTTTTATTGAGATACCATCTCTATGAAGGTTGCTGAATAAGACTTTAGACTACTTCCAGAGCAAGGCTAGGTCACTAAATTATTAAAACCTCTCTGTTGAAATCAAAATTGATTTCTAGACTTTATTCCAATTGATGATTTTTGGAGAGAGCTAGAAATACAAGCAATAGTGAAGAAGTATTCAAGTTTTAGCCTGGAAACCTTAGCAAAAGAGAAGTAACCCAAATCCATGTTTTCAGCATTTGGTGATGAAATAAGCTGTGATAAAGGCTTTGCAGTTATCATTGACATATGAGTATGAACAGTTTTGGACATTTTGCGATCACTTTGAAAATAATACTTCAATAAAATAGTTAACTCTTCATATTTTGCAAGTATTATCATTTTGTCTTAGAAAAAAGTATTTAAAAAAAATTTTTTCCAAGGATATGAATAATTTGCAACATAAATGCATTTATATATGAATTGCGATATTGTTTTTTCCCCTACATATTTATTATATATTCTTCAAAGACTTGCAAAATTTAATTCAGACTACTTGAATTATTATTCAAAAGATACAAGCCTGTAATGTTTTCTTTAATTTTTCTTACTAACATATTTTAAGATATTAAGCATTTCACTTTAGGAAGCATTGTTTTATTTACAATTAAATGTAAAATTAAAAACAAATCTTTGTCCAATTCAGTTGCACATCTTTAACTCTTAAACAGCAAATATCATTAACTGATGTTTTATTGGAGATCAATGGACATCATAAATTTTTTAAAACTTTTTTCAATGTTACAAGCATCATTTATTCATGATTCAAGTCTAAATGATTTAATGGTAACTCTAGGATCCATTACGTCATTTCTTGAAGTATCTGCATAAACCAAAGACAGTTCTATGCCTACATGCACACTTCTCAAAAGAGAAACAGTGAAAAATTGATAACTTAGTGCAAAGAATGCACAACTCCATTGTCAATGGAATGCTTCAAGGATTATCATACTGTTATTAAATTTAAAGACCTAGCATTTATTTACCGTTTTTCTTTATTTTTATAATGTATGAGTTACAGTATCACTTTTTATATATTTTCTATATAATTAAAGTGAAAATAAGCATAAAAAATAAACTTTAAAAATCTATTCTTTTTTTTTAACTATTTGCCAGGCATACTGATACATTTTCTGTTTAAGGATTAAACAAGAAAGTGGTTTTCCAAGTTTCACATCTTTCAAAGAATGAATACCGATGTGTTCACTCATCATCATAGCAGGTATTGTTCATTGTTTAGGATTTCCATACTTCTCAGTGAGACACATCACTCAAATGTTTCACACAAGTAATTTGAAACTATTGAATTTTCTAGACTTTCTCCAGGTCTTTAAACCAACTAGTCCATTTCACTTCAAATCTCAATATTCTTTTCTAAGTAAATTTATAATAGCAAATATAAAAAGGAATTCAGTCGCGATTTTTCATATTCCAGTTACTGTACAGTGTACACATACGTTTGGATTTTATTCAAGGGAAGTAACTGATGCATCACAGCATGGAAGTTTGTGTTCTTAGTCTAAAAAAATTGAAATTCATTTTACAGGTAAGCAATATAAACTCACAATCATAATCTTCATCTACTCTTTCCAGAAATTTTTAACAGTTATATAAAGAAATATCTCTGAAAATGTTATTTCAGTAAAAAAAAAAAAAAAAAAAAAAAAAAAAGATGCAGTATCAATTATGAACATACTGAAAATCCATTGCAAATCTTATCAAAAATAAAAGTCCACCCAAATAATTTTTGTTGATAGAAAATGTTTTATTTTCTTTCAGATTTGACATGAAAAAAAATCTACACTGAACCTTCATTTTTTAAAACTTGTAATTTTTAGTATCAGTTGCTGTACAGGGCAAGAGATATTTTTTAGTAAATAATGTTTGAAGAACTGAAAAATGTTTAATGTTATTTTTGAGTGTTAACATTTTTTAAAAGAATTTTTTTTTAATTTTTGCAAATGTTAAATTATTTTTGTAGTTCAAAAAGTAAATAATTCTGTAACTAGAAACAACAGTATTAATTCAATAAGTTTTTCTCAATTATTTCAATTTACTGTAGCATTTCACTTTAGTTTAATACATTTAACAATCAGAATAATTAAAAAAACTCATTGGGTGCAATTAAATATTTTGGTATCCAATAGATAAGAAAATAATAAAAAAAATAAATGCAATGCTATTTCTTTCAGTCAATTTCTTTTTCTCCTATTGAAACAAAAAATAAAATTATTCATTCTAAGTTTCATAAACAATAGCTTATATATACAGTTAGAGATAATTTATTTTAAAATAAGTACCACTTTACAGATCCTAGTAATTGCTGTCCTCTGTACTTAAGATTATGTGCCTTAAAAAAAAATAAAAATAATGTAGGGGTAACAGTAGAAAACTATTGTTGAACCATAACTTTGCAGACAGCTCACCAGACATAAATGTTATTTTCACTATTTTTACACAGAAAGCAAGCATTACCTTTACAAAACCAAGTTAATTCTTAAATTTACTTTGAAACAAATTCCTAGGACAAATATTGGATTTTTAGGTTTTCATTTTTCATTCATAATGGAGGTTCGACAAGTAATGACTGCACTTTTTTTAAAATATGTAATAGATAATAGCTTAAAGCTAACAATAGATTAGCTTTAAGCTGTTATCTTTCAAATAAACAAAAAGTTTAATTATTTAAAATACATTAAGTTTTTAGTGAAGCCCAGGGTGGTAAATATTTTCTCCTCCACTCAATTGGGCTTCAAATTGTAGAATTCTATTGATACATTTTAAAATTATTTATGCCCTCTTCTAAAAACAACTTATTTTTAGAAGCCATTTTATTTTATGCTCTCTTAAATATAAACACTATTTTGTTCTAATTTATGACTGAATTTTGATAAGGTAGATATAAATTCTTTCATAAAACAGAACAAATTAAAAAATAAATAATCAACAGAAACATTGCTGATAGTTCAAACATTTAAAAATAAATAATACAAGAAATATTACTGCTTATTTTGTAAATGCCATTTATTAGTAACTAGCAGTATAGCTCGGCATTGCTCGGATGTAATGAAAGATTTAAAACTAATCCATGGTCCTGGAGCTCAAACTCTTTGGATGTTGGCACAAAAGACTAAAAAGCAATAGTTGTTTCCAGTTAAAGCAAAACCATAGACTGAAAGAAAAATGAATGGATGTAAGTCAAAGTTTGATTTCCTGGTATCAATATCAAATTTTCTGCACTATTTTAAGAACTGCAACCTTGAAACTTTTGAATATCGTTTCTTATGTCTTTGTGTATGAGTGTATCAAATTTGATTAAAATTGGATCACTCCTTCTATAACCTGATTTTTTCGATTATCAATATTTATTGTGGGTACCTCGACACAAAACCTAGCTAAGAACACTCGCAGATGCTTATAGTACAACTGTGTAAATTTTCAAGAAAATCGGTTTAGCTGTTTCGGAGTCTATAGGTAACAGGGACACACACACACACCAGACAAAGTTCCATTTATAAATAAGTTTAGATGTACATAAAAGGCTAATATCAAAGTATTGATTGCTATTTTGTTCTATTGATGTAAAATTGGGAACACAGAGAAAATTTAGCTTTATACAAATTTATAAAAGATTTTATTTAAAAATATTCAAATAAGTTGATTCAATTATTTAAATTTTTTAAAGAGTATTTCTCTATCTAAATGAAACAAAATGCATTCCACTAATACATTATTTTTCACAAAGTTGCTGGTAGCCCACAATTTTATTTACCAGATTTTAAGAAACGCATAAAAACAAGTTTAAAGCAAAAATCTGATATTAATTTTATTTTAAACATTTTGTTTATTTTCATTATATTTTATGAAATTAATGTAATGGATTACCTCATAATCTTATCAGATGTACCTTTCAATTAAAATTCCAGTGTTTTTCAAGATGAGCTTAGAAACAATATTAGGTGTTTGCAATGTAAAAGTAAAATTATACCCTAACAAAATATCCAGTTTCTTGTGATCAGAAGTTAAAACAAGATATCTCAGTCAAAGAAGTAAATTTCCCAAGAATCTTTTAGTAGTTCTAATTATTTCATGAGGAACTTCCTGAATTCTTCAAATATTCCCAAATCAAAATATACAGACCGGTCTGATAAGTCTCCAAGGTCTCAAATTAATGCTTTTCTATTATTAAAACAAAATTTCAAAAGATGGCAATTCTGAATGCACATGTATATCACTTTCCTTACGGGTTAAAAAATGTAGCGAAGAATGAACTCCATATGAAATTTGCAGTAAACACATCAAACCAATTTATGTACAATGCTTTAAAAATATGAGCCACCAGAATATTAAAAGAAACAGACTAATAAATTTTGGTCATTAATTAGACTGGTCCACTCTTTTCCCTTATCACATTACAATGCATTAATAATGAAATCAAATATTGTTATTGAAGAAAATAGAAATTGAAACTTAAAAAGAAAAAAGACACCACAATGACAGGAAGAAAATGTTTTATTCATCATTTAGGCAGTTGTTTCTAATTTACACTATGGATTTATATCTTCTATTTCAAAATCTTTAACCAGAATTGCCAGTAATAACATATCGTTGTCGTTCTCTGCATGGAAATGATGCAAACATCAGCAATATACACAGTATGTTTTTGTTTCTGCTTTCACTTTTTTTCATACTCATAAAATGCAGCAACAGTCCAATGTTTAATTGGTATCAAGAACCAAACTGACACCCACACAGTCACACTTTAAAAAAAAAAAAAAAAAAAAAAAAAAAAAAAGAATAAAAATCAACTGAAAATATCAGTTGTTCTGCAAAACAAACCTTGAAAGCCTGCAGTAACAATAAATGGCAAAATAGATTTGAATACAATCTAGTATGTGGATAGAATCTGCATAAGATGTTAATCAATTCTACCAAGCAAAATAAATGATAAGTACTAAATTTTCTGTTCCCATCAAAAGCCTATCATTAAAAAAAACAAGAAAAAAAAAAAAAAAAATTTGTGTAAAGACTACAAATTTAAAATTATTTTTAAGTTTAAAACTAATGTAAAAATGATATCTTTCATAAAAAAAAGATAAAATATGAAAAGTAGGAGACAATTGTTTCTGTACAAAATGTATTTGAAAGTAGCATTTTTTTCTTTATCTAAGACAAATGACAGAAAAATATATACTTTTAATTATATGGATATAAAGATTTTAGAAAAAAAAAATTGAAAATATAATGCCTATTTGAACAAGCACAAAGAAACTGACTTATAAAATTAAATATTGTCAGGTGAAATCTATTAAAGATATCAAATTTCATCAATACTACACAAAGTAACTTCAGACTTCATTGATTCACTCAAATTACTTGAAGACAGTACACATGGAATTAAAGTTCCTCTAAGAATTTAAAAATAGTTTTCTTCTTTTGAGGATTAAGATCATATTGAGCAATGTGAATCACCGGGTATAAAACCAAAAATAACTAGTAAAAGGGAGAACATTAATATTCATTTCATGTATAAACTTTATTCATTACAATAAATAACTTTTTGACATCTGAAGCTAAAATTGAAGAGGATTAAAAAATATTCTATTTATAAATCTATAGAAAATAAAATTTCTTTAATAAATTCTTGAAAAATAAAGAAAAACTAAAACCTGTAGAAATCAATTATTTAAAATTTGTCTAATAAAAACAAGGAATCAAGCACAAAAAAAATTCATACATCAAGATTAAAATAATAGCAACATAAAGATACAGATTTAATGATACTTTTTGGAAATGTTTGATACATCCAATTGTAATGCAAGACACAAGGCCATCTAATTTGAACGCAATAAGGAAAATAGTGCATACTGTTAAAGTACAATACTTTGTATTCCAATAGCAAAAAATACATTTCAAGCGAGAAAAGAAATTACAAAAATTTTAAGTGTGTGTGTGTGTGTGTGTGTGTGTGTGTGTGTGTGCGTCATTTGATATAAGAAAATTCTTTCAATAAACGAATAAAAAGTTATTTAAATTGTAATATAAAATAAAATAGCACAAAAATTTGGTGCTTGAAATTTGTGTGAAAACATTTTACATAACATTGTTCTAAAATATTTTTAATAAAAAAAAAATTATTTTAAAAATTCTATCATTATTTGCTAGTAAGTTATCTATTAAAACATTTCAAAATAAAGTATGTAAAAATGCTCACCTAATTACATTTTTATTGTAACTTTCATTTGAGGGTAAATATGACTTATAAGGGTTAGTTAACAAAAAATAATAAGGAATATATATTTTGTATATTAAATTTTGAAATTGTAAAAGCTTCACTACTGCCAAAAGATAGTGAATTTTTGAAAGCTGCTAATAGGAAAAAATTAGTTTCAGTTCTGACAAATAAAACAATAGAAAGAACAATCACACTAATTTTACTAATATGTTCAAAAGTTCATAATGTTTATTTATTGTAAATCTTACATAACAAATAGGCTTGAATAATCAAGAAATTTAAGGATTTATTCAAAATTTTAAAACTATTACACTTTAAAGTAATATCAGGAATATTAGTTTGAAATTATCATTTTAAAATGTACATACATATAACATTAATTTTTAAATTATATTATTGTAACTAGGGAGGCTATAAAAGAAATAAAGTTTTCAAATGCTTTGATCCTTTATAAAATTTTACAGAAGTTTAAATCATGTAGAAATTAAATTAAGAAAATCTAGAATTCATAGTATTTTCAATCTGAAATAAAAATCATGTAGAAAGTTAAATTAGTGCATCCTTTTTCTTTAAGAAAGTAAGCATGAAAAGTACAACCAACTGTTAATTCAGAAAGTAGATCAGATGTATTTATTTGAAAAAGAATTGCTAATATCAGAGATTAACAGGAGTTTGGGAAAAATATATCAGATTTTTTATAACTGAATCAAGCTTAAATGTTTAACAGGTTTTAGTATTACAGCAAGCAGCAAGCTTTCCTTTGTAATGAAAGTATACAAAGAGACAAACAAATCCCAAATAACACTTGGTACAGTGCAAAATTGGAAAGAATCATTTAAATAGCAATGACCCATGACAAAGTATACAGGAAAATGGTAAAATGATGATGACAGAGGTGGAGGTTGTGGTAGCTGTATTATGAGTCATGTTCAAATTAGAAAATATTTTGATGGAATATATGAATAAACCTTAACTTGAAAGGCTTTCATAAAATCATACTGCAGCACTAAATAGCACTAACCAAAAGTATAATGGTTATCAAGAGCAGAGTTTGAAATGAGATAGAGAAAAATTAAGAAGGAAGTTCCAGAGATGATAATTATTGAAGCTGCTCCTCTAATAGCAAAAATGTTGGTGTTCAATTATCTATCACCATGTTTAGTATTATATTCCATATATTTATAGACTTTATTATCAATGGTTTTAGTAAATAAGAATTAGCAGGAACAACTTCAAAAAATTAAGTTTTAAAATTAACAAGAAATGTATTATAACATACAAAAAGCAGTTTTATGCATTAGTTAATTTAGAATTTAAATATTTCAGATTTGCAAGTTAATAGTACAGCAGTAGATTCAAAATTAAAAAAAAAAATCAAACGGATTCATCACATAAAATGACCAGTTAAAATATATATCTATACACAATATGAAAAGATGAAAAACTAATTTCAAAGCCAAAGCACCTTCTTTTAGCAGACTGCATTGCAAATTCTATATTCCCAAGTTAATTTTAATTTATTCAAGATAAATTTGCAAGTAGTTTTTTTTTTAATATTTACATGAAAAAATTCCTAAAGAGAAGAGACTTGAATTTAGTACTCAGTTTCAAGAGAATTACAAGCCAAAATTTATAACTATTGTTATTTTTCATAAGGCTATAAATATGTACTCTCCTTTAACTAGGCTCAATTCATCATAAAGTTTGTTTGCAAAGCTAATTCTATGAGCACATCCTACAGTATTAAATCATTCATTTGTGAAAGAAAATTTTTAAAACTAAAGTTACTTGGTAACATTAGTCTCAGAAAGATTAAAATAAAATATAGTATATAAAAACATTTATTCAATGTTTGAATCCCAAGTTAAATTGATACCAAGTTTCAGAAAATTTGAAAATATTTTTTAATAAAAGTAAAAAAAACTGAAGTTAAAATTTAAAAATAAAATATTTAAAAATGCTACAAATTAACAAAAAAAAAAAAAAAAAAATTCTTACATGGAGGTGATATAATTATGAGAGTGACAGCGAGGGTTTGCATTTAATGAGATTTAAAAATCAGTTTTGAAAAATCGAAAAAGCTAATGCTTCCAGGTTAAATTTATAGTGTCTCATATCAGGATTGATGAATTATAATAAAAATCTATTACTCCATATATAATCTTTGATGGTTTGTTAATATGAAAAAAGTGAGTCCTTTATAACAAATTACAACAAGTGAAAAAGATAACATCCACTTCATGAATGGATTCTTCTAAAGAAAAGATAGAAATACAGCAAATACACAAAGGTGTGCAGCCAGATGAAATAGAAGATACATTTGATAAGGGGACAGCCATATGATGTGCACAGACATAAATATGCATTAGTTGTAATGAGAATCATGAAATGGATATGAAAAGAAAATAATGAAAAGAAAGCAAAAAAATCTAAAGTTTTTATACTGAACTTGAATAAAAAATTAAATATATACACATTATATCACAAAGCTTAAAGGGCATCCATAGATACAGAATGTACAAAGTTAAGCATAAAAGCCAACAATCCTAATCTTCGTAACTTGTATGAGTGTAAAAAAAAAAAAAAAAAAAAAAAAAAAAAAAATCTATCATGTAATTGATGAGAGAAACAAAAGTATTGTATTCAGTTCAAATAGAAATTCTAATCAGTAGATAAAATCTTAGTTTTTATGCATAAAAACTTTTCTACAATAACTATTTAGAATTAATTTAATACAGAATTGGTTGTGCTGGTTAATTAAGTTAATACATTAGAATGTTCATTCAGATTTCAAAATATGTAAGTTTAATGTAAATAACAGTGTACATTTCAATTAAATAATGTTGTGTGTTCATATAATTCTGGGTGAAATTTATATATCTTCAAATACTAACTTTGTAATCAGTTCCCTGGTTATGAATAAACGTTGTCATAAAAGTTCCAATTTTAAGCTTTTGGACAATGTTTTATCATGTATACTTTTAAAAGTAATATATTAAACCAGTCATATATGTACTTATTAGTCAAGTCTGTATTACAGAACAGATAAGTGACACTATTATGATTGTCTTAAAAAAAAAAAAATGCATACACCCTTTCACAACTTAAACAGTAAAAGGATTGTCTTGCTTAAGTTTTTTTTAAATAAGAAAAACCTAAGCTTGAGAGTTAGACATAAAATTTTACAAACAATTATATGCTTTCTTTAGCCTTTATATAATATTAACAGACTTTCTTTTAATTCTAAAATTAATTTTCAATTTTGTTTTATATATCTCCAAAATTAGAGATAAAATGAAAACCTTAAACTAAAAACTTATTTCAACCTAATTAAAAAAAAAAAATCATAACCAAGGAACTAAAACCAAATTAATAAAAACATTTTAAAATATTTTCACATAAAATATATTCCAGGTGTCTAAAATATATATTTTATAGAGAAAAATATACAAATTTCAAACATTAATATTTAAGTAGCTGTTTTGATAAGATATATAAAAAAAAATTTTAAAAGTATAAATTTATTTTTATACTGGTTTTACAATTTGAAAGACATGGTTATAAAAAGTTACATCTAATTGCTTCACATTGCACACCCAACACCTTTGCAAAGTAATGGAAAATTTCAAAAATTAGAAAGAAAATTGATCCATTCAAAAGTTTAATCCATAATTTTACAATAATAACAACAACAACACATATAGATATGAATTTAAACTTTACTGACTTGAACTTGTACTTTCAATTCAACTGATACGTAATTATTATAGCAGATCATATTTTTCAGATGAATGAAAGCATGTGGGTTATAATGAAAATATAGTCTCACGATAGAGTAAATCAATCTGAAGTGCAATTATTTTGTGTAGCTAAATGCTATCAGTTTTATGACTGAAATGAAAATTTTTATTCTAAATCATATCAAAAATTAATATATTCTGATTACAAATACAGCACTTATAATATCAATCACAAGTTATTTTTATTAAACAACTGACACTTCAGTTACTTTCAGTTGTTAGCATTAGGAACTAAAGAGATTAAATGAAAAACATCAGCTGAATAAATTAAAAAAAATAAAATGTATAATGCAGCTGAAATATTCTCTATTTCTCTTCATAAAACTTATTTTTATCCATTTACTTAAGATGAAATGAAACATATTGTCATTAGAAATATTCTCTAAAAATTAGGAATAAATTAATCCTCTGCCACACACAAAGATTCACACCAATAGTTAGGATGAAGAAGGATTTTCCAGCTTAAAATGAATAGATGTAAGGGAGCAATAGAATAAGGAAATCCTTGTTGATTGTAGAAAACATGAAAGTACAAAAAGGTTTCTTTCAATAGCATGAATATGCAAACAGATGTATTTGCAAGGGGCTGCAACAGAAATAGACTTTTTTTTTGGTCCAAAATGGCAGTTAGAAAAAGAGAGAAGAGGAAAGATCTAAATGGCAGTGAGATGGTTAAGGGTTAATACCAGAAAGAGAAAGAGAAAGAGAGAGAGAAAGAGAAAGAGGGTAGCACATACTGTCATCCCTAGAGAATAACTGTATGTTGCAACCTCACTTTACAAGTGGTCGGCTTTTTTCATCCTCTACACACATTGTGGCCTTGTACCGTTTCACTTCCTCCATGTACTTTGAGGAGGCATTCATCGAACTGTTGTCGGCAGTATCCTGAAAAACATTGAACTTGAATGTAAGTATTAGAACAGGTTCTCTAGACACAGACATGGGGTGTTCTCTAAATTAAAATAGGTTCTTCCCTCATTTTTTTGCTTGAAGTCAGCAGTAACGATTGGAGGTTCAACAACAACATTTATTTGCAAGATGAAAAACTATTTTTAATGTGGGAAGAGGACAGGAGAATAATATTTTAGGAAAGTAAACTCATGCCCAGAAAGTTCACAAGATTTTTTTGTGAAAACAAAACAGCATTGATTGAGGCTAATTGAATTATTTAAAAACTAACTTACATAAAATAAAACATTCCTAAGAAACAAGGTTATTTTATTACAAAGTTTCTTATTTGTTATTTCTTTAATGATTTCAATAGTTCAGTATTAAATATTTTTAAGATATAATTTTCACCAGGCACTGAACATTAAAAATGTTCATATCAAAATACAGTTCAGAATAAGTAAAAACCATTGTAGCAATTAAATATTGTTCCATTTTTATTATTATTTACTTTCTATATAAGTTAAAATGTAAATGTCTTGCTGGAAAGTATTTAAACTAATTTTTCAGTTATTCTGTCATTTTACATGTACCAGAAGGGTTAACATCAAAATGAAAAAACAGGAAAAAAAAAAAAAAAAAAATCAACACTGTAGCACACATCATAAAACTGAAGAAAGGAAAGTCTTGTAAATTTGTAATAGGTTGTGTATCTCAATGTATATTCCATGCAAAAATATATACATGGTAAGTGTGCAAATTAAAACATTGGATAGAAGCAAAAAAAAAAAAGTTAGCCATAGTACCAGTTGCTTTCCCATGACAGATTAAAATAATATTGTTTAAAAATAACAGAATAGTTGGTTATCTCATAAGATTATTTATTCCTCACCTCTGTAACTGCTTCAATGTTAGTAAATTAATGAATAATAATAAAATGTACATGTTTTTATTACATCAGAATCAAATAAACAGTAAGCTAATCCTGAGATTTTGGCATATACTTTATGTGCATTTTTTTTAATTAAAAAATACACAATATCTAATAAAAAAGCATGTAAAAACAAAAAATTAGCTTCATATAAAAATACTGATTTTACTTAAATTAATAAAAGTAAAGTAAAAAAGAAAATTTTCCATCATCTGGGAAAAAAATGAAATATATAACAACTGAACAAATGAATCTAAAAAATGTTCAACTTGAAAAATCTTGCAAAGTATTAGTGAACTAGAATTAATAAAAAAAATGTAAACAATTTAAAATATGAGGTGAAAACATCCATACTGTGCTATTTGCAATAGTTGATCTGAAGGAGAAAGTGAATTTTGTACCATTAAAATAATGATTGTTTAAATGGAAATTTACCAAAATTTTTTTATATATTTCTTTTGAATTCTTCTATAAAATTGTTTGGAAAAAAAATTCCAAGTACAGAGTAAATATTTCAAGAGCTGAAAATCTGGCTTTGTAAAGGACATATGAAATGATTAATTAAGAGAGTATCTATTCAAATATTGAGCTAAAAAGAAAAAATACAATGCTAAATATATATTATGAAAATCAACTCCTCACAACTAGGAAATTGCAAACCTTTTCAATAGAAAATTGTATACCTGCTACGTTGATCTCATAACAGCATATGACCAAATCAATAGGGATTTCATCTTCTCATCCATTAGAAACCACCTTCCAAGCTCTGACTCAATTTATAGATCTGATAGGATAAGAAGGAAATGAGAACTCTAATCTATCTAATTTCTTCCTATATGCACTTCACAATTCACAAGCACAAATGTGAAGAGAAGGGTACTGATCATTTAAACATTCCTTGTAGCATCCCAAACAAATCTATTGAAAGAAAACAGCATTCTTACTTTATTTTATCTTTATTTATTGTACTGATGAGGGGTTGGAGGCTATGATGATGAAGATAAAGGTATCCATAGTTGAGACATGAATGATTGGGGAAAAAAACAGAAAATTGATATTCATTACAAGATAAGACAAGATAATATAAGCCTTTCCAAAATAGAAACTATAATTTGGAAGTGAAAAGTTATGATGGCACATACCCTAAATCTATCATAAAAACTCAAGATGTGGAAATAGTAAATACTAAACACTTCAAATACCTTAGTGTATATATCAGTCAAATTTAGTATAAGAGAAAAGGAAAATGAACATAGAATTGATTGTGCTGGAGATAGTTTTGCAAATTGCTACAAAACCAGAACATTAACATAACACTAGTCATATTCTTTAATAGCCTCATTAGATCAAGACTTTCATATGTAAGCAATGCATGGTTCAGAAATATCTGAACTTTCAGCCTTATAATCTTACTTTTGAATACACTTGATGAGGATATTTTAGAAAATTACCAATAAATTTTAAATTTACTATAGTTACCGCTCTTAGGTCTTGATAATGTCATGTGTAGACATCAGTATTTGCAAAATTTTACACTTTTATACACAAAATATATTCTAAAATCCTTTTAAAATACGAGGGATGATGAATTGTAGTAAGCTTTCCCATTTATGATTAGTAAATATAGTTTCCATTTAATAACAATATCACTTGACCAATACAAATTAATATAGAATTTATTCATTATTCTAATTCAAATTTAAAAAAAAAAAAATGAAAACAATTCTTGTAAAAAAGAATTATTCATTGAATTTTTTTTCCTAAAACAATAGTGTCCATAATATATTTTGTTCCTAGAATCAATTAAAAGCTTTTCTATTTTAAAAAATAATTTCATTCATTTGTTTAAGTACCTTTACTAACTTTCAATACCTCAAGTTTAAAATGAATTTTTTAAGAATAAAAAAGCATTCTTGAAGATTTCTTTCTAGGTTTAATTGAAAGATAAATGATTAAATTTGCTATTTCCAGTAAGCAGAATACTCTAGTGTATTTCAAATAAAAATTATATTCATTGGAATCTCAACTTTTTCAAATTTTCAAAATTTATCATTTTTGCATCCATTTTGATAAGTTTGTAAACAAAAGTTAATTTTCAGTTTTAAAATTCTTGCAAAAATACATCTGTGATACATTATTTTTGAAAATTAGCAAATTTAAAATTAAATTAATGATTTACACAAGTATTGCTTGTTTATAGCATGAAATTTAGAATAAAAGTATTTCTTAATAATAAAGCTCTGATTTTTATGACCTTTGAAGTGATTGATGTGTGAAGTGAGTGATGACAGCTAGATTGTGGTGTTAAGCTAAGTATGGTTGACCAGAATTGACATAATTGACCAAATTTTTTTGTGTAAGTGGAAGAAACTGTGAAACACGTGACCTTTTTGTCACAAACGAAACATCATACTAAAAAAAAACAAAAAACCTTCATATTCATAAAGAAAAATCTTTAAAACCTTTAATTATTTTAAGTCTTTTAGCTCCAAGATCAGTATTAAACTTCTCAATGAATATAGTCTTCACTTAATAACCTAACACCAACAAGGCTTTGAAAAATTTTTAAATATTTTTGTTTGAAATTATATAAATTATTAATTGAAAAAGAAAAAAATGAAAATTTTTTTTTTTTTAATCATTTCGCCCCAAGCAAGGCATTCCACTGCCACTATTGCACTTGGGGCTACATAGGGGGAGATAAATAGGAAGAGTGGTTAGATATAGGAAATGTCAGAAGTGGGGTGATAGATAGTTGGGTGGGTGGGAAGAGTGTTTGAAAGAATGGAAGTTAGTTTGTTAGGAGGTGTCTATTGACCTTATATTTAAACTCCTGGAGATTGTAGCCGTCGGGGAAGCAGTCATGTGGAAGAGAATTCCAGTCGGGAAGTGTGAGAAAAGAAACTGTTGGAGTAGAAGTTGTGGTTGCATTTTATTGGTTTCACTGTAAAAGGGTGGGATCTAGTTGCTAATCTAGTATCTCGTGCAAATTCGAACCTAGGGGGCACCAGTGATCTAAGTTCATCGGAGCAGAAGCCATGAAAGTATTTATAGAAGAGACACAGGGAAGCCACGTCGCACCGATGAGAGAGAGTCTGCAGGCGGTCTGCTAAGTTGGTATCGATCACATTACAGACCCTCCGCTGTACCTTGTCTAGAAGCCCAATGAGAATAGCAGGGGCACCCGACCAGATATGGCAACAGTATTCAATGCATGGGCAGATGGTAGATTTATAAGTGTGCAGGATAGATTCAGACGGAAAAAACCTCTGGGTCCTGCACAGAGAACTGACTTTCATATCAGCGGATTTAGCAATGGATTCGATATAGTCATTCCACTTGAGGTCCGCTGAAAGTGTGAGACCAAGGAGGCATAGTGTTTTACTCTCTGGGAGGCAAGCCTGGTCCATGCTAATAGGAGGTAGGTGCGATTGTCTCTGATGATTAATTGATAGTAGCTTCAGTTTAGAAGCATTAAAATTTACGAGCCATTTCTTACCCCAGTCCACTACGGATTGGAGGTCCTTTCCAAGCTCGGTTGCAAGGTTAGCTTTGTCGCCCACACCAGATTTTTGGTCGAGGCGAGAATAAACTGTGGTGTCATCGGCATAAATACCTACTTGGGATCTTATGGTATCAGGGAGATCATTAATGTAGATCAGAAAGAGCGTAGGACCTAAGATAGAGCCTTGAGGGACATCCGCGTTCGTATGGTAGCTTTGGGAGGCATGTCCGTTTAATACCATTTTCAATGTGCGGTTAGACAGGAATGACTGGATTAGTTCAAACAATTGTCCAGCTATACCATAGCTCTGCAGTTTGCATAGAAGGCCAGCATGCCAAACTCTGTCGAACGCTTTAGAGATATCCAAGGCAACGGTTCGGGCTTCACCATTCCTATTGAGTGCCTGATATATGTACTCGGTGATGGGCGTTAGCATATCAGCAGTAGACCTAGTGAAGCGGAAGCCATACTGTTTGTCTGAGAGGAGCCCGTGGATTTCTTGTAAAAATTAATTATTCATGAGAAAAAATATTTTTCTCCAGAATATAATATCTTTAATATAATGTCAGTTTTATTTTACTATTCAGAGCAGATTTTCAGAAAAACTCTCAACTGTTTGGTTTGTAAAAAAAAAAAAAAAAGATTTATATCCCCCAAGGAGCCCTGCCTTTGACTAATAAAACAAATTTTCAATACAAAATTCAATTTCTTGAAATTTCATGAATTTACATGGTGGGGTATAACAAATGTAAAAAAAATATTTTTTTTTATGAAAATTTTATAAAAATAATGAGTATAAAAATAATTTCATTAATTACATTCATTTGTCCTGAAAGTTTAATTTAAACTCCAACAATTAGTTTTTGCAAGAATTTCCAAATTAATGTGTTTTTCACAGGAAAAAAATGAGTTTACTGGGGATATTACATTTATTTAACCCTAAGCTCTGGTAAGATTTGGTTACCCAATAACGAAAAAACAAGATTGTTTTGCGGTTTGCCAAAATTTCGAACGTGTGAGACAGGATTAAAAATTCAAAGAAAAATAACTTTGATCTTTTCTGTTAATTTTGTTTGACGAAAATCTTTTTATTAAGTTTGGAGCGTTTTTTCTTCATGCTATGCTATTTTTTCAGTGAATTATTGGAAATACCTATCGCTCTTATTTTCTGATAATGTCATATTTTGGAGCAAAAAAATTATTTATTTGTATTAAGCTTTTGAATTTTTGATAGTTGTTTCTTGTTTGTTTTGTTTTTTTTTTTCATTTAATAACAATAACATTTATGACCTAAGCAGATAAAAGTAAGGCAGAATTTTAGAATATAGCGTCCTTAAGAGAAAAAGCTTTTCTAATTAAATAATTTCATGGTTTTATTTAACTTCAAAATTTCATGAAGTATTGGTGAGATGGGGGGAACACATGTAAAAAAAAAATATATATATATATATTAATTCAATATTATCTTTATTCATTTGTGAACAAGTCCTCAAAAGTTTCATTTAAAATTCGACAATTATCTGATTTTTGCAAGAATTTCCAAATCAACGTTTTTATTTTCAGCACTGGGTAAAAAAAAATATTGTTCTTGTAAATTTACTGATGCTGACGCCAGAAAAAACAAAATTTCCAAGATTCTAAGGATTTTAAATTTTAAAATCCTTTCATTTTTCATCTAAAGTAACAGTACAAAGGTTTTTTGTTGATAATTTTTTTTATTTTATTTTTGTCATCATGCATTCTTGTTTTAATCATTAATGAATTTTTGAAAGTACCTAAAAAGTAAAGATTAGAAAAGAAGCTCCCATCAATAGTGTAAAAGTGTAAATTTTGGTGTATAAAACTAAAATAAAAAAGCAAATAACAGTGGACTTGAGAAACCTATTTTACCGAAAAACTTTTTTTAAAGAGTAAAGAATAAAGATTTTATAAATTTAAAAAGTAACCCGATAAAGGGTAAGCTACCATACCCTTAAAACGGAACTGACAATAAAATATTATTCAGTCATCAAATATGTTTCTGAAATTTTTCAGAAATAGTAAGTATGCAAATTTATATATAAGTATATTAAAAATAACAAAATTAACTAATAAATTATAAACAAATATAATTTATAAAGAAGAATTGTAAATTATTTCAGTAAAATATCTCCACTTTTTAAATAAATTAAGTTAACAAATAATAAATAAAAATTAATGGCTACAAAACAAATTATCAGCTTCCACTGATAGAATGAAAACAGGTGTAAAAAAAAAAAAAAAAAAAAGAGAAGGAATAAAACATTTCAGTTCATGTTAAATTCGAATTATTTCCATAATCAGAATTTTTCTTTGATTGATAATTTTCTTAAACTCTTTTTTTAGTCCCCCAGAAGAATATATTTCTCTTCAATGAGAGCAACTGGTACAGAAGATAGAGAAAACACAGACAAGTAGGAAAAGGATAACAAGGATCCTGCATGCTGTACTTACGGAAGTGTCGATTCTCAATTTCTTGACTATTCCTGTTTTGAGGGAGCGCCGAGAGTCACTACGCCTTTTCCCTACCTGGGAAAAGAACACTAAACGGGTGAGAAAAATGAATTAGAGGGTCATTAGCTCTGTAACTGGATGTACAATTTAGAAGTTAGCATCAATATATAAAATTATAGAAATTTTTACCTGGATTGTGTCAAAAAACCTTTTAGTGAAAAAAAAAAAAATAACACTACTCTCGAAATGTTTTTCTTTTTTATTTCCTACAACTTTCTTCAGCATTTTGTTGGAAATCAAAAACAAAAAACGTACGTATACAAACTAGTAGTAGAACAGCAGCGCCGATTAAAACAAGGCACCTCTTTTCGTCTTTAGCCATCAATAAATGGCAGATCATGTGCGAGGATGCTAAGCTTCAAGAAGAGGGAAGAAAAATGCGTTTTTCTTTAATTAAGGTTGCCTTTTTCGCTCTTCTTAATTAAAACTTCACCCGTCCATTTTTCTTAAAATCTCGTAACATAAAAAATAAAACAAAAATATGATTACTAATGGCACAAAAAATTTTAAAAAACTGTGGTGTAGTGTAAAAACTGAAAATACTGTTTTTGCTTGTTTTCAATTCGAGTACACTACAGTACAAAATAAATAATCGTTAAAAAAAAAAAAAAAAATACGTTCATTGTTCATTCAATTCAAAAACCCTGATGCTTATCGATTATTTTTATTTACACCAGAAAAAGTGAAATTGAGAAGATAATCGAACAAAAATTCATCAAGAAGCAAGGTATCACCAAATAACTAAAGAATCAAAGATCATAATGGTGATGCAGATGAAAAATTTTTGCAACATTCTCTTCTCTTGGAATGGCTTCAGTTTTGTTCACAAGATGAGACGGTAAATCGAAATCCAGTTAAAAGCTAAAGCCAACTATAAAATTTAAAATGTACACTTGTATTGATGGATTTTTTTTCTTTTGAGATGTAATGGAAAATTCTTACATTCTTCGATTTCATTATTTTTACTACGAATGAATGAGGGGAGAGGAGAATTCGAAAGAAGAATTTTTTCCAACTTGTAAAGAAAACTTTTAGAGAAGTATTTTTACAAGGAAAAAAGTTGCAAATTAACAGAAATGTGAATAAAAATTAAAAATACGTGGTGATGGAGAAAAATATAAAAATTAAAAAAATAAAATCGGAAATCAAAAATTGTGTTTCACTAAAAATCTAAAACACAAACGAAAACGCTTAAAGTTCAAACTGAATCGTTTTTCTTTTGAAGTTAAACTAAATAAATAACATACACAACTAAAAAGAAAAGTGTGAAGAAAAGGCTTTTTTGGTCTATGTGAGAAAAAAGAAATAAATAAGAAAAAACGATGTGATGGAGGTCGATCTTACATTTCCCAGAAATAAAATCTGCAAGCGATGTTATTTTTAAAAAATAACATCGCTTGCAGATGTTATTGCAGATTTTATAACTAAAAAAAAAAAGAAAAAAAAAAAGCTATGAAATTATTCTCATAGACTTTTTAAAAATCAATTTCACAGCTTTACTTTTTATAATCAATGAAATTGAAATAAAAATAAATAATCGTAGCTCCATGAATAAGATAAAAATAAAAATAATAAATAAACACTAAACACTGCCAGCAAAATAACGATTTTCCTATTGAATCAAAAACTCATTCATTCCGTTTTTTTAATACGCTTAGTCAGTCACTTAAAAGAAGTTAAAAGAAACAAAAAAGCAAGAGTATTCTAACAGAAAAGTCCTCTTCTAATCTTTTTTGCTGTCTTCAGTACCCCTTGCGATAATGCTAAAATGAAATGAACCTTCACGAAGGTTGAAGATTTTCTAAATAACACAAAAAAAAAACACCAGTTTTTTTCTGTTCTTTTGCGATTTATTCCGAAACTTGAAAAAAATTCTGAAAGAATAAAAAAAATCTAAGCAAACACTTATTTATTTTTGATAAGTAAAAAAAAAAATAAGAATTCGTCAGACAATGATAGCGATAAGGAGAAAAATATTTTTAAAAAAATACATTCTTAATTTAAAGTTCTTAAATGGCATTTTTTGTAAGTAGTACGTGTTTTGTTTTTATTATCATTATTATTATTATTTAGCCTTCCTTGAAAAAAAATATTAGCATTAAACTAAAACCCACGAAGAATGAACATCAAATTATGTTTTTAAACATCGAACAAAAACATCAACTGTTCCTGTAAGATCGCTAAGTAAATAAATACGGTCTATGGATGCCACACTTTTATTTATTTATTTTAACATGAAGCCATAAAACTGTAAAAAGGGGAAATGGGTGATAGTGCCTGGAAGAAGGGTAGAAATTTTTCATAACAAAGGAATAATCAAATCAAAACCTAACAAAGAACAATAACATTATAAGACTAAAAAACAGATATACACTAAAGAAGAAGTCAGTATTTCTTTTGAGTTTTGACAAAAATGAACAAACCAAAAGGTTAAAAAATAACTTTAGTTTGCTTTCTTTGTAGAGCGGCGCAATTATCGATTTGTTTTTCATTCTAAGAAATTAGTCAGAAGAGCTGAGTATACAAGACAAAAACACATACGAACCGAGCGAAAGAAAAAAAACTTATGGCGTATAAAATTTATTCGCAATATTTTTAATTACTCTCTCTATAAATTTTTATTCAATCCTAGATAGGGTCTCTGCACAAACACACAAGCAACAGAAAGAAATAAGACATAAATTTTACAAACAGGTGATTTTTTATTGCCTCATATTGCGATTAGACCTCCAAAAAAGTAAACTTTTGACAGCAACTGCTATTTGTTTGTTTTTGGAATTGTCAAAAAAAAAAAAAAAAAAAAAAAAGAAATGAGACATATCCCCCCCCACTCATAGTCATCAAATAAAAAAGCAGAAAAGTACAATTTTTAAACGTCACCAATTTGAACGGAAAATTCATGTATTTATTGTTTAGTCAGTGCTAAGTAAAACTAAAAGTAAAAACATCCTTTATAAATTATTTGCAGAGTACTTTAGCTGCCAGCAGTTTTTGAAAATTTGAATTCAATAATTTCTTTGTCTTCGGCAAAAAAAATACTATTCTAAGTTACTATTATTATAAAAAAAGGTTGTAAAAAAGCCTAAAGGAGCTTTCACAGTATGAGGCAAGTTAAAATTACCTAAAAATTAAATTGTGGTAATAAACTTAAACAAAAGAAAATGAACGATAAGCGCATTTCTTTTTCTACATTAAAAACGATTAACTACAAAAGAGCGTAAAATAGATAATGATTCAATTCAATCCATCATCATAAAACAGAAAAACCTTACAAGAGGTAATAAGCCAGACTTTAAGGGATTTGTTGTTGTTGTTGATGATGATGTGGTAGTGGTGGTGATGGTTGCTCTAGTGTTATTAATATTTGACAAGTTATCTGGTGACAAACCAGCTGAAAGCATTATTTTTTTATTCGATGTTGATGTCACCGCCGTTGTTGTGTTCTTGATATTAGAATTCACACTATCATCTGCAGAGATCTTTTTAGCAGAGTCGGTTTTCATTTGCTCCTCCATTCGTTTCTTGAACATCTCAAGAAAACTGCCATCGTTTGCGAACTGATTTTTCACTCGTTCCGTGGAATGATGAAATTTCCGTGCGTGAATATTCCCTGTATAAGGAAATCTGTGGCCATCAGCCATGACAACACCCACTTTTCAATTGTATAACAATATTTTTCCCCCTCGTTGTTGTCTTTTTTTGTATCCACGGTACTAAAATAAAACACGTTCTGAAGCTTCTCTTTCTCTCTTTTTTGTAACTAAACATAACACCACGCTTTACTGCAAAATTAGCCAATCGATGTTAGTTTTATTTTGTTTACATGTTTTAATTGACCAATCACTGATCTCAGTACATTCAATCGCATTTCAAACAGTGTTTGCTTAATTCAATATATCAGTCATTTCATTTTATTCTTCATTTACAAAAAAAAATGTATGAGCTATTTTTAAAATTATGCTAATATCCGTTCCAATAGTAAACTATTGGAACGGATAAAACTATACAAATTAAAAAGAAATCACAAGACACCTATTAAGTACTGAAAATAAATGTGTGAGTTTCTTATTTGGTCTCTTTCTCACTCACTCGCACACACACAAATGATAAATCGAAGTTAGTGAGAAAAGAAAATCGAATTTACTGATAAAAGGCGGGTGCGGCAAGTAAGTTTTAAAAAATACTGTCACAGGTTATTTACTCATTTTTGATATTATTTAACTTGAATAATTAAAATATGCTGAAAAGTTACTGATAAAGTTTAATAATTCTTTATCTAAGACTTCTTCAGTAAACTGAAAGCAGCATTTTGGTTTTTAAAAAATTGATAGAATTTTTAGAGTGTATCACTCATAGTTCATCAGCAGCATAGAATAGATTTTAAAATATGTGTGCTTAAAAGTGTAATAAATAAATGTATTAATCCTTATTAAGCATAGACAAGTCAATAAGACCATAACTTGATAAAAAAAACATTTAAATAAATTATTCCTGTTTTTACAGTTTCTATTGTCAATGCACTTAAGCCAATATTTATTTTTATCTGAATTTTCGCTTCATAATTTCACTGTATAATCTGTCTTTTATTAATTAATCCAAGATGAATTATATAGTGAAATTATGAAATAAAAAATTCAGATTTAGATTCATTCTCATAAATATTATTTCATACTAAAATTCAAAATAGTTTGGAAATATGTGCAATTACAAGAGTAGTAAATTAAATAATGCATTAATATTCATAATTGTAAATAAAGAAAATAAATGATTTTTACAAAATTAAACAATCAGAAAGGAAATTCAAAGTTAAATGTATTTATATTTACTAGAAGTTTAATGTACTTTTTTCTTAATAATACAAATCACACTTGAAATTTCTTCCTACTTATTTTTAATTTTTCATAATAATTTATGGCTGCTTGTTTTGAAATGGTTTTCCAATTAATAAAACAATTTTCAGGCTGTGTTAAGTGTTATAACAATTAAATTTTCAAGCAACTGACTTTTAGTATACCATTTCTGATAAATAAAAAATAAAACTTTCAGAAGATACTATAAATTCAGGACTAGCAGAATGTTTTACTGAATACCAACTGTTGACATCTTGTGAGTCAATACTCATTTCAAAAACTTATTTTTGTTTAATTTTCTTATATTACACATTAGATATAACTAAGACATTTCTTAAATAGTAGTGTCAAGTATGATGTGCTAGGAAAAAATGCATATTCAATTAAAGTGTCATTAAAATGTTCAAATTAAACAAAATAATTTTGCTGGATGTTGCTTCATTTTATTTACAGTCTTTAATGCCAGCACATGTTCTCAAAATGAAAACATGTTTCTCATTAAAAAATGATTTCCAATTTGAAAGAAGATTTTAATGCAGCAGATATATGCTTCTTTTCCTTTTTTTCTTTAAATCAACATCAAGACAGTTAAACTAGCCTGATAATTATGTAAATTTTCTGTCTTTAAAGAATCATTATTTCTTTAATGATTTTTTTCTCTTTCCATCAAATGTTAGTGGGAAGGAATTGAGAAAAAGAGTGTGTGTTTGAGAGAAAACTAGAAAAAAAAACATGAATAGAAAGGAAGAATGTAGAATAGAAAGAGATAGAGAGAGCACAAAGCTTGCTAGATGGATATAAAATAAATAAATAAATAAGGAGTGAAAGACAGGGATGGAATTCTTCATGAAGTAAAAAGAGGTCTCAGCAGAAAATGTGGATTCCAGTAGTAGTAGGGTGGGGACTCTTCTAGTTGTCCAGGACTCCAGTTTTTTTTTTTTTTAATCACATCACCCCGAGCAAGGCGGTAACGCCACTGATGTGCAGGGGGCTACATAAGAGTAAAAGCACTAGAAGAGAGTGAAGAGAATGACAAACCATTTAGAAAGGAGCACAAGAAGGGAGGGAACACGTGTGATAACAGTTGCAGAGGTGGAGAGAAAGGAAAGGATATACAGGGTGGTGAGGAAAGAACTAGGGTCAAGGGGTTAAGAGATGAGTACTGACCTTGCATTTGAATTCCTGGAGCCGTCAGGAAAGCAAGAATAAGGAAGTGAGTTCCCCAGGCGGGAAGTGCAAGAAAAGAAGATGCAGGAGTAGAATTGTCGTCTGCATTTGGTTGATCTCACTGTGAATGGGTGAGACCCAGTTGCCAGTCTGGTTGCATGAGTAAACACCTGTTGCAGAGGCACCAGTAACTTAAGTTCCTTGAAGCAGAAGCCATGGAAGTATTTATAGAACAGACAAAAGGAAGCCACATCCCATTGGTGAAAAAGTGGCTGTGTCAAGCCGCCAAGTCGGTACCTATCACATTACTGATTCTCCTTTGAAGCCTGTCAAGAACACTGAGGTGAACAGCAGGGGCACCTGACCATATATGGCAGCAGTACTCCATGCACGGATGAATGGTTGATTTGTATATATACAGGATGGTTTCAGGTGGAAAAAACATCCTGGCCTGACATAGTGACCCAACCTTCCTAGCAGTGGATTTAGCTATTGACTCAATGTAGTGGTTCCACTTGAAGAGAGGGTAAGGCCGAGGAGGCACAGTATATTACTGGGGAGACTCGCTTGGTCCATGCTTATGGGAGGCAGCAGAGCAGCTTGGTCTTAGATGCATTGAAATTTATAAGCCACTTTTTACCCCAATTCACCACAGAATGTAGATCCCTCTCAAGAACAGCAGTGAGATTACATTTGTCCGCCATGCCGGGTTTCTTACTGATGCGGGAGTAAATTGTGGTGTCATTTGTGTAGATGCCTACTTGGCTCTTAATCTCATCTGGGAGATTATTTATGAAAATAAGGAAGAGTGCTGGGCCTAGGATAGATCCCTGAGGGACACCAGCATTTGCACAGTAAAATGTGGAAGCATGCCCTTTCAGGACGGCTTTCATTATGTGGTTATTTAGGAAGGATTGGATGAGATCATGCAATCATCCAGTGATACCATAACCCTGTAGCTTGCATAGAAGGCCAGCGTGCCAAACCCTGTCAAAAGCCTTGGAGATGTCCAGAGCAACAGCACGAGCCCCACCAGACTCCTCAAGAGCCTGGAACATGTACTCCGTAATGGTCATTAGAATGTTGGCCGTGGACCTGGCAAAGTGGAAGCCATACTGCCTGTCGGAGAAGAGTTTATGGGTAGTAAGATGCTGAACTATTTCAGCATTAATAATGACCTTGAATACCTTCCTGAAAATTGGTAGAAGGATGATAGGGCGGTAGTTGGATGGGTCCGATGGTTCACCAGAGTTCTTGAATACAGGAACGACAGAAGAGGACTTCTAACATGCAGGAAAACAGGAAGCAGAGAGGTAGTAGTTATACAGTTTAGAGAGGATGGAGGAGAGTTCGGGGGCACATTTTTAAAGCACAATCACCGGGATTCTATCACCACCGCTCACCTTATGAGGGTCAAGTTTATATGGAGTCCTGTCTGGCAGGGGTGAGGCTAACCAGGGTTTGTGGTTTTCCAAATTTGGGATTGTCCAGTTTCCTTTTAAGAGTGATCTGAGGAATCAAGCTGTCCCTTAACTCAAACTACCTTCATATCTCACCTCACACCATTGCTCTATATAGGCAGTATTAATCTCTCTCTCTCTCTCTGAGTAGTTTTCGCACTGAAGGTTATAATCATGCTATGTTGGTTGCTAATCGACATAACGTACCTAAAATCTTAGGAACTTGGTAATCTTCCACTGAAAGCTGACTCATTAGTATTCGTCTGACTGCTGACTAATATCAACTGCCTAGTAGTTCTACTGAACTCCAATAGATGTCTAAAGAACTCCCATGAACGTCTTAAGAACTTCTCCCGTTAACTTCCTGTTAACACTTATTAATATAGGAGGGAGAGTCCATTATCTCCCTCCTAAATTTTACTCTGCAGGGGTAAAACTTTATTTTTTTACAGGCAATATGAATGAAGAAAAAAATTAAAAAAAACAATCTTCCCTTTCTCAGCACTTGTAATTGATCTGTTTCATTCCTTTTTCTTTTGGATCGGCGTACTTCTGGTAAAATTGTTGCTGGTGTTGGTAATTCAAATGTGTCATAAATGACCTCCATCGGCGTTTCTTCCATGGAACCGCTGTCAACAACATCCAAAGAGCGTCTTCTGATTTGGTTAATGTGCCTCTTGCACATAAATTTTTCTCCTTTTACCAGGTACATCACGTTGCCAATCCACTTGTCAGTTATTCCAATTTCCCAGAATGACTTGTTCTGTCTGTAGACTTTGAAATAAATTTTTTCACCTGGGTTGTAATTTTTTATGTGAGTAAATCTTTCTCTGTCTGGCTTTGACTTTTTGGGCAATAACTTGTCAAATACAGATCTAACCCTACGTGCGAACATCACTTCGGCAGGCGACTGTGAAGCTGGTGTTCCATTATTTGGAGTAATCCTGTATACTTGTAGGAATTTCTGTAGGGCTTCTTCTGCAGATATTTATCTAGCTTTCTTTAAAGCTCTTGTAAGGGTGTCGACGAATCTTTCTGCTAACCCATTTGACCTTGGGTGATAGGGAGCTGTAGTAATGTGTTCTACATTGTACTTCTTGCAGAAATCCTTAAACTGACTTGACGTAAACTGACTTCCATTGTCCGTTACTATTGCGTCTGCAACACCAAACCTTGTGAACAATTCTAGTAGGAAATTCTTTGTACTTTGGGTTGTCGATTGTCTAATTCTGTGTATCTCCGGCTATTTTGAGAAACTAGGGGCCAGACAATATTTTTCGGACACTTTGAAAAAAGTACTTCCAGGTGGTTACTAGTGCCAAAAACTTTTGAGATTGTAAGTATGTAGTTGAGGAGTGAAAATCCAATACTAGTGTAATCATTTTTTTAAGTTTGGCTTTGATAATTTTAGTTTTTTGTGATTTTTGTGAAAACTTGCGTGACACTATTTTTTGGACATGACAAAAAATCCTATTTTATTAAGAGCTAAGTTCATTTATATGTTGCTGTATGCAAATTTTCTGCTTGTACACTTAGCTGTCATCATTAGAATCAATTATCTGTTCTATTTTACTGGCAAAACAATTAAGTTTAATGAGGTAAAATGCATTCAAAAGAAGTCGTTTGTTTGGTACGGAAGAAGCGGGATGATGGCCTCAGCATCAGAAGGATCGCCATGGATTTGAAGCTGTCAAAATCAACGGTCGAATACATGCTGAAGATAAACTCCGAGCGGAAAAAGAAGAGAGGACAGAAAAGATCAATTGGCAAGAGGACTGAAAGGAGAATGAAGAGGACTGTGACATGGCTTTTGACATCTGGAGAAAAAGTTACAGCAAGAAAAGTGAAGGAGAAATGTGAATTGGATGTAAACGTCCGAACAGTACAAAGAACGCTGCATAGGATTGATTTGAAGTATGCAAAGGCTAAGAAAAAAATTACACTAACAAAGAAACACAAAGGAGCAAGACTGGAGTGTGCTAAAAGGTGGTTAACAAAGCATGTTGATTAAGAAGGTTATATTTACTGATGAGAAGCGTTTCAAGTTTGATGGGCCCGATGGATGGTGTACTTGGTCGAGAAGGGGTGAGCCTGCTGTACTGAACAAACGACAGATGGGAGGAAGAGGAGTTATGGTTTGGGGTATGGTCTTTGATAATGGAAATATATGGTTGGAGTGGCTGAAAGGACGACAGAACAGCGAAAGCTACAAACAGTTGCTGGACGAGAAAGCCCTACCAAGGATAAAAAGATAGATAGGGAATGATTTCATTCTACAGCAAGACAATTGCAGCATCCATGTGTCAAAACTCATGAAAGAATGGATGGCTAAAGTGAATATGACTACTTTGGAATGGCCTGCAAAAAGCCCAGATCTAAATTTAATAGAAAATGTTTGGGAAATGCTTGCGCAACTTGTCTATGATGGACCTGAAATAACAAAAGAGGCTCAACTATGGGAACGGATACTAGATGCCAAAAAACAACTAATAGAAACACGTAGAGATGTTATTGTGCATATGTTTGATCATTATGAAGAGAGATTGATAAAAGTTATTGAGAAGAAAGGTGATATTACAGACTATTAACAGTTTTTCAACGATGTCCGAAAAATAATGTCGCGTGTATTTTGTAAAAAATGATGAAAAATAAATATTTTTCCTTACCTAATCGATTTTCTTCCATTTTTATTACAGGTATTGTCTTTATATGTTTATGCTATTCTATTGAAGGAATTTTGCCACTCTATGGTATTCGGAAAGTCGAATACTAAAGTGTTCGAAAAATATTGTCAGGCCCCTGTATTATATAATAGTATCCATTTAGTGGACCCACCGATAAAATTTAATCCCTGGCCAAAAACAGACCTACCATGGTCTAGGTTATACGTAGATTTTCAACGATGTCCGAAAAATAATGTTGCGTGTATTTTGTAAAAAATGATGAAAAATAAATATTTTTCCTTACCTAATCAATTTTCTTCCATTTTTATTACAGGTATTGTCTTTATATGTTGACACTTTGCAACTGTATTCTTGATGTCCCTGTACATGTTCGGCCAATAAACAAAGCTTTGCATTAGACTTTTCATCGTAGTGCTGCCCAGATGACCAGTGTGGAAATCTTTCAGTATCTGTTTTTATAGTGTGTAAGGGATCACTACACGTTTTCTATATAATAATACTGAGTCACGCAGCAAAAACACATTTGTCATGAACTGGTCTCTCTGGGCTATTTTTTCTTTTATTTATAAGATATAGTTGTCCCTGGTGGCTTCTTCATTTATTTTTTCCAGTGTTCCCGGAAGCTCTCAAACTGCATTACATACAGTAATTTTTAGTTCCTCTTCAGACTTTAGTGCGGCAATTACCGTGTCTTCAAACGGTTAACTCATTTTTGGAATTAAACTGGACAGCCCATCAGCATAGCCAAATTTGTTTAATGGTATGTACTCCATACTGAAGTTATAATTTAGTAATATCGTACCCCATCTCTGTAGTCGGTTGGCTGTATGTGTCGGCAAACCCTTTTTCGATCCGAAAATCGATATTAGAGGCTTATAGTCCATTTGTAGCTTAAAATGTCGACTGTGAATGAATGGGTGCAATTTCGCTACAACGAATATAATACCTAGTGCCTGTTTCTCTATCTGAGAGTAATTCTTCTCAGCTGGAAGTAGTGCCCTAGAAGCATGCGCAACTGGTTTAACTTGACCATCTACCATTTTATGTAATATGCATGCTCCAATCCCATAAGCACTTGCGTCACATGCTACTATGATTTTAGAAAGAGTTCCACAGTTAATGCTTCTTTTATCTTTTTGAATGCTTTCTGGCATTCATCAGTCAACTTTCAGGGTTTTCCTTTTTTTAGTAACTCATTTAAAGGTGCCCGCAGATCATACATCTTGGGGATATATACCTGATAATAATTGACTAATCCCCAAAAACTTTGTAGCGTGGTAATATCCTTTGGAGCCGGCATGTCTTTTATAGCCGCTGGTCACTCTGGGCCTGGTCTTCTACTATTTTTATTGATGATCTGCCCCAGATATTTTATTTTGTCCATAAAAAACTAGCATTTTTTTTCCTTAAGTTTGAATCCAAATTCTTGAATTCTTGCAACTACTGAGTTTACATGTTTTATATGTTCAGCTATATTTGTGCTTCTCATTAGGATGTCATCTAGATACACAACAGCAAAATCTAGACCACCCAACATCGAATCCATTACTCGCTCAAAAATGGCGGGCACGACCTTGACACCAAAAGGTAGTCTGTTAAACTTATACAGACCTCGATGCATGTTTATACATAAGAGCTTTGAAGTTTCTTTCTTTAATGGTATTTGCAGGTATGCATCGCTGAGGTCTATTTTCGAAAATATTTTGCTTCCATTTAGCTTTGCAAAAATTTCTTCTGCTGTTGGTAGGGGATAACTGTAATCCTTAAGTGCTGTGCTTAACCCCATTGAGAAATCAGCACAAACATGAATTTCTTTCGATTTCGTTTTTACATATACTGTCGGTGTCGCCCATTCGCTATACTGAACTTTTTCAAGTACACTGGTTTTCTCAAGTCTATCTAATTCCATATCTATCAATTCAATAGAGGCAAACAACACATTTCTTTTCTTTTTAAATACCGCCTGAGCGTTTTCTTTCAATTGGAATTTTGCCTCCATCGTGATACATGTTCCTAAACCTGGTGAGAAAACAGTAGGAAATGTTTCCTTTAGTTTTTCTGCCTCGTTGTTTAAGCTTTCTACCTTATGACAAAAAGAATTAATTGGTAGATCCCATAATTGAAATTACGTTATCCAATTTGTACCAAGTAAATTTGTGGTATCTTCGATGACAAATATTCTGACTTTTCACGTTTTTTTATTTAATGTGATGTTTGTGACAAATTCTCCGATGAACTGTATCTTTTCACCCATCACTGACCTCGTGATTTTATTAACTTTGGTTTCCCCAACTTCTTCCACATATTTAGATTTATAATAGACAGATCCAACCCAGTGTCGAGTTGCATTTTTATCTTTTTGTTGTTTATCTTGACTGTAATGAATTTTCTCATTATTCCCTCTTCAACTTTGTTGGACTTTACTTTTTTATTTTTACGTCTTTATTTCTTGCTCTGCAGTGCGAGCTTTTGTGTCCCATTCTTCCGCAGTTGAAACATTTTTTGTTCCTAAAATTGCACTCTCTGTACCAGTGTAATCCACTGCAAGCAAAACATGGTTTCAGGAGTTTTTGATTATTTTTTCCTGGTATTTTCATTTGATGATCTGCAATTTTAGTATTTTTTTTTTTTGTTGTACTGACTTTCTTCTTTGTACCATACTTTCTTCATGTGTGAAATGCCAGACCATTCAATCTTTTTGCATCTTTGTTTACGCTAACCTGTTTTGTACAATACTCTGCCAAATCCTGTACTGTAAAATTGTCTGTACTCAAATCAGCCAGCTTAAATTCTTCGCAATGCTTGTTTACCTTTGCTGCATGTTATGTAATCTTGTTCGTCCTCCTTCATTAAATTCAAACATTTCCACCTCTTGTGGAACAGAGATGTTTTCTTACTGAAAAGTTCCGTTAATATATTTACCACCTCGGTAAACTTCAAATCACAGGTCTTTTTAGGTAAAATATAATTTACCATTTTGCTATGTTCAGACATTTCTAACTTATTTAGAAGAAGTCTCACCTTCTTTTTTTGACCACGAATAGCAGTCTATGGCATACATGTCTGTATTTTTTGTAATAATCCTCGAAAGTTACTTCTTCATCTGTATTGTATGTGAAAGTCTTGATCGAACTTCAAACTGTATTCTCTGGAAAAAAAATCTTGAATATTTTTCTTTCCTTTTCTTAGTTACATCCAGAATTTTCTTTTGAAATTTTATTTGCATCTGTACCATAATTGTTGAAATTTTAACTGCTTGTCAAAAATTTACTCCTGAATTTGCTTCTGGAATGTACTTTGCTGTTCTAGAATTTTTGATTGCTGTTGTGCCTGGAATTTAAAAAATTCCTGGAATAAACCCTTAAATTTCTCCATTTTTATGCAAGAAATTTATACCATGTCTTGTTGTTGGGGGGGGGGGGGGGGGGCAGACGAATTCTTAATTTGTGACCTATTGAGCAACTGTATCTTGAGAACACAATATCTATATATTTTTTTATGTGTGCAAATTTTGTTGCCCAAAAATTGTCTTTTTTAACTACTCTACGCTTTTCGAAGTCTTCTGAGCAAAAATTTTGTTGCTTTGCGACTTCGAGATCTTGTTGTCAAAGTATTCGTAACTTTGCAATTTTCTTCAGCCAACTGTTATGTTGGTCATCTTTATTTGCCAAATTTCTTTGGTGTGACAGAAAAAAAAATTTTCTCTCCTACTCCACATGACCTCGCAAAATTTCTGTTATCACTGATTTTGTTGTGGTGACTTTTGCCTTAGGGAAAAAAAGTTTTCTCTCCTCTTCCGAGTGAATTCATAGATCTTCGTTGCCAATTATGTTGTGGAGTAGCTTTCACACTGACAGTTATAATTGTGCTATGTCAGTTGCTAATCGACTTAACATACCTAAAATGTTAGGAACTTGGTAATCTTCCACTGAAATCTGACTCCTTAGTATTTGGCTAACTGCCAACTAGTAGTTCTAGTTCTACTGAACTCCAATAGAAGTCTAAAGAATTCCCATGAACTTCCCAAGTACTTCTCAATAATTTCTCCCATTAACTCTTATTAATATAGGAGAGAGAGTACATTACCTGAGTAACAGGTAATGTACTCTCTCCGTAACACTCTCTCTTCCTTTCCTACTCAATATCTAACCTCAGTACACCATCCTATGATGAATCTAAACTTTCAAAATGGGCAGATGAAAACAAAAGATTTTCAGTCATTAATCTTTCTTTATCAGTTTGTCCCATTGCTGGTTATTTCTCAATTGACTAGACCATTTAGCTGGCTCCCAGGATGGTCACTACAAAATATAAATTCATTTTTTTTCTTTATTTGCTTGTATCCAAAGGTATCTAAATTAATGTTGGATACAAAAATTTTCTTTGCAAATGTCACAAAAATTAAAATGAACAATCTCGTCAGGCTGATCTCAATCTTTGTAGGGATATTTTTCTTCTGGGTGGCTGATTCAAATCAGATATTTTTTCTTGACCCTTTGTCCAAAGTAATCATAAATGTCATTTCTGTGATTACCCAGATTTTTTTATCGACATTTTTTTTTTCTATTTGACATCTTCAAGAATGCATTAAAGGTCTCTTCCTCATCAACAGGAAAGATGAGTAGTCTTGGTATTGCACAATCTTACTGAATTCCATCTACTTAAATTTGCATTCGATTCTCCTTGGAATTATTTTAAAACATGATTTTTCAATGCATTTCATTTTTAATTTTTTTCTCAACTTTTCAATCCATCTTCCTGCAAATTTAAACAATTATCATCCAGTTAGTTGACTTTCTTCTTCCTTTCTTACCTATTTTGTTTGATCAACTCCCACCCAGAGATCCCAGTGTCACATTCTTGCAGTCGGCAGTTTTGAGCCGTACTTTCACATCTGGATCCAACATCTGTATGCATCCTCCAGTGCACTGATAGAAGTGAATGGAGTAAGATTTTTGTGTTCTCACAATTCATTTGCCAAGGTTGTCATCTTTGCTTTATGTTTTGGCATTCAAGCTTTTCCTTTGTATGTTAAAAGGTGAATCTGGTCCTACAGAGAATTTCCTTACCTGGTGCTACCACCTTAACCAGGTATTCTGCCTATGCAAATGATGTTTCATTTGTTATGTTGAGCAGAGCAGAGATTGACAAAGTTGGTAAAGAGATCAGAGTATGGGGGCCAAGATCAACTGCAATAAGTCTGTTGGGTTACAGTTGGAAGGGAGCTTATTTTCCTGGGCCTTTTCTTTGGACAAACAGGCCGGACAAGATACTTGGTGTCTGGTCGGTCCCAATTTCTGTTAGAAATGAATTGGTTGACAGTGTGTGAAAAGGTCAAGTCCACAGCTTACCTTAATCTTTCCTTAAAGAGAAGGGTGGAAGTAGGTGCTTTGCACATCTACCTAATTCTCCTTTACTGATTCTCCAGGATTACACTTCCATGTGCCATGCTAATACTATTAGTTAGGGTCTTCTCCTCCTCCTTGTAGGCATGTTGTGAAATCTGTTACCTCCACCCTTCTGAAGGTAGTCTGGATATGCATAACATTGAGATTTGTCAACATACACTTCACATCACTTTCCTAGACTGAATGTGTTTGCAACTGAATGAGAATAGCAAATTCTGGAAGAAAGATGCCCATAACTTCCCATCAAGATGATCTGATAGCTTGGTCTAACAAAACAGGAGGCTCACTCCATATGGCCTTGGGTGCTATTGAAATGCATCACTAACAATGAGGCATCCCTCACATGGCTGATATCATGAAAGACTGGCTTGGCAAGAGACAGTTCAGTGGGACTGGAAAAGTGTTCAAACTGTGTTCGCTTTGGTGAGGCAGCAGAAACCCTAGAGCACACTTTCTTCCACTACAGGGTCATAGGCTTGTTGTGCAAGTTTATTGAAGATATCATAGTTCACATGCTGTGTAGAAAGTTCTTTGTCCTTGAGATCAGTTCTGTCTGTAGCAATATGGTGCCGTCGTTGACTAAGACTATACGTGTTCTTTTGCTTAGTAGGTGTTATGCGAGTCATGATATAAATGACATAACAAGAGATTCTCAGAAGTTTACCTCTTCCCAACTAATATTGTTCTTTAAGGATCAGCTTAAAGTCAAGATTAGGATGGTAAGGCGACAACTCCCTCCACCAGAATTTAGCAAATGAGTGAGACTGGCACATCTCTGTCAAGTGAAAGGAGCCGACTTGAATTGGTATTTTGATACTGGTTAGGCATTAGGATATATTGTTCTTTCTGTATTGAATTTTGGTAACCCTGCCTGAAATAGTGTAGTTTAGTTTTGTTTTTGTCCTGTTTTCTTGTAACAAAGTTAACTTATCTATGGTATGTATGCTCATTGGCCTATTTTGTTGAATTTTGTGTCTGTATTTTGTATTTGTTGTTTCTGTCTGGATGAGAGTATGTTTGTGTGAGTGTTTTGCTGACTGTAGTAAGAAATGTGTTATGGTTTAAGGAATATTTTGGTACATTTGGGTCAGTAATTGTGGCTAAGTTTAATTATAAGATAGATGAAGACCAGCCTTCCCCATCTTCCTTTATGGCCTGGGCCACATTTCTTTATCTTATATAAAGAGATATATATATATTATCTTACATCTATGGCATAACTGAGTTTCATGTGCTATACAATCATCAGGTGCATATTTCAAACTGACAGTTTAATAGATTTGAACTTAAGTTCACTCATTGTTCATGGGAATTAAATCTTAAAGTTATGTTACTGCTTTTTTTAATAACAAGATTAAAAATAAAAATATTCTACATTTACATGTGGATAAAAATTTTTAAAAAAATAAAAGTGTGTGTATATGGGGGTGGAGAGAAATCAAAGGGGCGTAAATCACTGTGTGTGTGTGTGAACAAAATGGAAACACCTAGTACCATTTTTTATTTTTTGCAGATAATATTTAAGTTTATTAAAATCAAAAGTCAAAACTATTTCATAAATTTAAATAATCAACTTCATCCTATGGTTCAAAAACTACTTCTGAAGAGAAATGCCACATTTCAGGATGATAATGTATTCATTCATGCTGCTGAAGTTGTAACTGAATGGCACAAGGAACATTTTAGTGAAGTAGAACAGCTTACCTGGCCTCAGTCCCCAGACCAATATCATTGAACATTTTATGTCTCATTTTAGAAAAACAAGTGAAGAGCCAATATCTTCCATCATTATCGAAAGAACTTGAGCCAGTTTTAGCTAAAGAATGGATAAAAACTCCTCTAGAAACAACTTGTATACAACAATTCCATAGAGAATTCAAGTTGTAATTGCTACCAAAAGGCAGTCCTACTCCATATTGAAATAAATTTATTTGAAATTTCTAGGTATTTCCATTATTTTGCCCGCCCCCATTTTGTGCGTGTATGTGTGTGCACACACACACACACACACATATATATATATATATCAGCATGCGGTGTAGATATAGAAGAATCCAAAGGGGTATCCTGTATATAGTGGTAGAACAACTCTAAGCAAGCTCTAAATATATATGTATATAAATACATATAGAGCAAATATAAGAAATTAAGGCAGACACGTTATTTCATGGTAAATCGGAAGTGTAAGCCTATTTCAGGCAACCCATCATCAGCTTCCATCTTTATTGTACAAAGGATTTTTACACGAATGAAATTCACAAAGACCTCAAAAAATCCTTTGTGAATTCGGGGTGGGTGAGGTCTTTGCGAACTTTATTCATGTAAAATCTTTTGTACAATAAAGATCAAAGCTGATGATGTTTTGCTTGAAAAACCTATACTTCCAATTTACCATAAAATAATGCGTTTGCCATATGTGTATATATATATATATATATATATATATATATATTGTAACTAAGTTGTTGAACTCGTAGGTTTATTTACCTTTTTGTTCATGCATTTACTTTTATAGAGTGCTCGATACAAATTTAGAGCGTTATACTGTAATGGTTGTTACAATGTTTTTAAATTCATATTGTAACAACCATTACAGCGTATATATATATATATATATATATATATATATATATACACACACACACACCATTATAGTATAAACAGTATAGCCTAAATTTGTCTGCTAAAGAAATCATAAAGGTGGGGTGGGAGGTTGAAAAAATTGCTGAAGATTTATAATGACCTAATATCCTTACTTTGAAGGCAGATGAATTCCAGTGTTTTATTAGAGAAAGTGAACATACTTGAATAAGTATAAACTAATCACCAATATCACTAATCTTACTTTAATACGAAAAGAGTAGAGAGTATAAGATGTATTGCACCAATATTCTAACTAGAAATTCTAACTTGCCTTGAAGAAAAATATCAGCATTGGATATTTTGGATTTTAGATGCACAATATGAAAATATAACTAATCTACCAAACAGGCCAAATGCATTTAATTACTTTTGCTTTATTTTTAAATCATAAGTTTCATAAAAAAGGTCTGTCAGAGTAATGACTCAATATATTTGTGAAAGCCATTGCTAGCAAATTAATTCCAAGAGAATAGTGATGTGCCAGAATAAATAAGTTTATCAATTTCTTAAATGTTTGTTTTTCCGCATTAAAAATTTGATTTGACACTGTTACAATACAAATCTTTTCAGTATATTTAAAAGAGAAAATAACTTAAGGGAAAAATTTATTAATGTGCACTCATTTCAGAATCTTCTACAATATATTTATGTCCAGCATCACACAACATCTTTCCTGATGAAACTAATGTTGATACAACATGGGAGATTAAAAAATAGTGATATGAAGAAAAGCTGAAGAAAACTGATTGAAATCAGTTCTTGATACATCAGATATTAACAATTTAAATCTTAAGCTAAGTATTTGTATCTTTATTGGTTTCAATGCAAAATTGCAACTGGCATTTATTGTATTTCTTTTAACCTCTTCATTATATATATTACACACACAAGAACTACTGATAAAGCCATAATTAGTTTGAAGAAATTCCATCTAAAAATTAAATGTTCAATTTTGTCATTTGATTACCCATTATTATATATAGTGCATGATGAACAAATTGTCTAAATTATGCAAAAATGAAGACAAAAATATCTTTAAACACTAAAGTAAATTTATAAAAATAAAAATTTTTTTTTTAAAATTTTATATATATATAGCCAATGGCTTCAACTACAGCCTCCAGATGACTAATCTCATGAAACTTGTCTGAATGATCTAAGTACATGAAGACTATAAAAATGACAGCAAAGATGAATTGAAGGCAGAGTTTTGTTGGTATCTCACTCAACTGTACCCCCACACATAAGTGGATTGCAGTCTGGGGAGTTGGGTGATCAGATGTAAGGAGTGAGGTGGTCACAGAAACCGTCTGATAGCCATGACTGGGTTCTCCTGCTTGTGTTGCACAGTGCAGAGTCCTGCTGCCAGACACAGGGTTTTCCCTCAGTCACCCTCTTGACCCAGGATAGCAGTACCAAAGCACTTGGTGTAGGCTCTGTGTTGAGTGAAACCCTCAACATCAAATTCAGGAGTTCTTTTATCAGAAAAATCAACTGTTGTGCCTTTGTTAACATCAAATGACTCATCCAACTCTTTCTGAATTCTCTACAGTCTTCAAATTGACACCAAAATATTCTGAAATGTTTGCATTGGATCTTCTAGCACAAATGCCAAGCAGTACAGCATGTTTCCAAATTTCTGGCAGAGTGAATTTTCTCACAGTGCCCAAATGACCCTACTGTACTGTGAAGTCAAAAAACAATTTCACATGCAGAAAATGAAAAATATAAAATATTGTGCCATGTATAGATTTGTGTATCATCCAAATTTCCATTTAAAAATATATACAAATGTGTTGAAAAATTTTAAGTTTAGCCCACTTTATATATATATATATATATATATATATATATATATATATAATGAATTATTTTGAACATTATTTTTACCGATACTCGTATTTAAGTAGATA